>JAANSP010001045.1:0-17103 GCA_036850745.1 Homidia socia
AACGTGTCTTTAAATTTTTATATATTTATCAAACTCTGTTTTGTCAAATTTTGTTTTCTGGTGCTTGGTTCCTTCTATTGAAGCAAGCAAGTCAGTAGTCAGTAATACTGACTCAGTATGTATAATGCCCATTCGTCCAGGTGATGATGATGAATAATGATGATGATATAAGGATAACGACAGATTGTACACACAATATACATCGTATCGTATCGTATCGTCGTATGTGACTTATGTGAGTGAATACCTTCACACTTTCACACGTTTCACATTTCACACTAGAAATTGTGTGTAAAGCTGAATCAAACAACACAAGAAAAATCAATGCAAAAAATGTAATGCAAATATTGCAATTATTGCCTTGTGCTTTCTTGTAAACTTTGTGTAGTTTTTTGCAATGTGTTCACTGCAAAATTATTATTATGTATTGTTATTAGTTAATGTTAAGATTAACAGTAAAAAATTATTTTGATCTAACATGTAATACCAGCGCCAAATGTAATATAATGTACATTATGCATGTAACTTGTAATAAATCATAAGTTATGATGATTACTTCGAATATATTGATGGGTAAACTTTCATTTTTGTCCAGTTTTGCACGTGATATTTGACTTACGCTTTGCATGTGAAAGTTTTTCTACAATTGCATTCCTAGCATTCTACTCTTACTCTACCTACATAATGGAAGTGCTAATGAAACAGATTTTTGAAGACTTTTTTTCTGTTTGCTTGTCATTTTTTATTTGGCAAGATATATGCATTCGAATGGAATTCATCTTTATCTGCTACGGGCTATTATTATTGTTATTGCACTGGAAAATATATTTTTGTCAAGTTATCATACGATAAAAGCTACAACAGCAAATACTTGCCAAGTGCAAACTTTAAATTGAACTTTATAACAATCATGAGACTGGTAGGATGCTCTTGTTAGTCTTGTTCATTTTATATAGACATTTATTACTTAGTTATTACATGCATATATGCACAAAACACAAGGTCGAAAAGACCAGAGACCACGAGAACCACACGATACAAAGGATCCTACACGAAGATTGCAGAAGTAGAAGAAGAGATCATCCAAATTCTACGGTACATATGCACTAGAGTGATAATAAATACGATGTTCTTTTCACATCATCATCATGAATGAATACTACTACTTGACTACTTACTTTACCTTGCCACAACTGCCAAGCCAAAGAGAGTATATAATATTATGGTGATCATGTACATATTTCCTATAATAAAAACCATTATATTATATTGCTTTTTTCCACCATCGCATTAGAATCCTGGTCCATGCTTATACGCATAATATTTTCTGCTCAGTTAAGTTAGCACATACATCTCCTTGTATTAACATTTTATGAGGAATGGCAGCAGTAAAAAATTTATAGTCGCAAAATTTGTATAATCCAATCCAAGCCATTCTTTTTGATAAGATACCTAATCACATCACGTTTTATCCTGGAAACCATCCTGATTAAGAATTACCATTATCATCCCTCTTGTCATGTGAGGAACATCTGCTGGAATTCCTTTTAAAAACTAATATAAATTCAAAAAAACTGATCATGTCAGATTAAGTAAACACTTACACCAATTGCAAGAGAGGTCTCTTCTTCACACTTGTCTGGGAAGTTGCAAAAAGGCTAAAAAATTTAATAAAACCTACTTACAATTTCACATGACAAAACAATACATATGATGACAAATTGTGCATTAAAACTTGGAACATTTTAACATTTACACTGACTTGTTCCGAGAGAAAAAGTCTGTTATTTAAACGAGCAACCAAGACTGCATCATATATATATATATATATATATATATATAGGCACATGCGGCGGTGATCGCTGCATTTATATGCTTATTTTATTTGGTGAAAAGTTGTGTTCTTAAATAAAAAACCAATCACTAAAAATATGCCGAAAAAAGGACCAGGTTTAAAAATAACGATCAACAATGAAACGACGCCTCCAGCGCCACAAGTTCCACCTAGGAATCTAGACAAATCCACAACCATTACAGATAGAAGACCGTTCCATGGCAGTTGAAGCCGATGATCTGGAAGTAATCTCAGAACTGGGCCGTGGTGCCTACGGTGTAGTGGAAAAGATGAGGCATGTGCCCAGCGGTACTGTGCTCGCCGTAAAGCGTATTCCTGCCACAGACAATTCCATCGAACAGAAAAGGGTGCTTATGGACTTGGACATTTCTATGCGAAGCGCCAACTGTCCTTTCACCGTCCAATTTTATGGAGCTCTTTTCCGTGAAGGGAGATGTCTGGATTTGTATGGAGGTTATGGACATTTCCCTAGATAAATTGTACCCAGCCGTGGCGAAGCAAACAAAGTCTGGAATACCTGAAGATATTTTATCAAAAATTACTTACGCTGTAAGTTGGTACAAACTTAAAATGTTCATATTTGTATTTGACTTGCCCTAGTAAATACTCAGAAGAAAATTATTTTTATATGTAAAAATGAAATCAAAATTCTTTTGGTCCGTAATATTCAGGTGGTGAAAGCCTTGCAATATCTTCATTCAGAGCTAAAAGTAATTCACAGGGATGTGAAACCGTCAAATATTCTAGTGTCACGGGATGGAAGGATAAAAATGTGTGATTTTGGCATATCAGGCTACTTGCAAGATTCAGTTGCCAAAACCATTGACGCAGGCTGCAAACCTTACATGGCCCCCGAAAGAATTGACATTTCCGGTGATCCCTCAAAGTACGACGTGCGTTCGGATGTATGGTCGTTAGGAATCTCTCTCGTGGAGCTAGCCACGGCAAATTTCCCTTATGAAAAGTGGGGCACACCATTTGATCAACTGAAACAAGTTGTGAAAGGGGATCCACCGTCCCTACCGACAAATTCGGGATTCTCGCCTGACTTTCAAAACTTCATTTGCCAATGTCTCAAGAAGAAATACACCGAACGACCTTCTTATAGTGCCTTATTGCAGCATCCCTTCATTTGTAAGCAGGAAGCTTCTTGCAGAGAAAATTGCAAATGGGAAGATGTTGCACGAGTTCGTGACAGATATAATGGACAAGGGCCTTCTCTGCTAGCAAATGAGCAAACAACATTTTGCCTCACAAAATGTGTCCCATATTGAAATTACTATCATTAAAAATTTTAACTGATAACTATTTTAGATTACTGAAGCAATATAAATGTGAGATTAGAGATGATTGTGTAATGTTTAAAAAAATCCATACTCATTAAATTTGTTGTACTGAAAAGTCTTCCTTAACGTGACATATCACTTACCAATATTTGTAATAATAATAATTTCTTACATATTTAGGATTTTAGATGCAAGTGTACAATTACCACCTGTACATTGGTTTGTAAATAAGTATTTCAATTTCCAAAGTTTATTTTGAAATGTAATAATTATAATTTCTTACATATTTAGGATTTTAGATGCAAGTGTACAATTACCACCTGTACATTGGTTTGTAAATAAGTATTTCAATTTCCAAAGTTTATTTTGAATGGTATATAGTGCCTTATAAGTAATGTAGCTTGGGTGAATCTTCTTTACACTCTTCCTTTTTAATTTAATTTTTGTGTATATAATTGCTGCAGAGTACAGACAGATGAATCCATTTTTTTAATGTCAGCGCCAACAATCATGTAGAAACTTTCTACTAGAAAGTGCTTAATATTTTTTGAATACGACAGGAGACAATATATACGTGGGATGCTTTAATTAGGATTTAGCTATTTTATTCAACAACATATTTAGAGTGCTTTAAAAAGTTTGCCCTATGGACTGATATATTTCGGTTATAAATGTATGTACATACATACCTATTGTATGTGCCTATATATACAAAGATGAAGTTTTCAATGCAAATATCACAACGACCAAAAACAAAGATTTAATGAATTATGAGAAAACTGAAAATAGTAAATAATATATTTTTATTCCTTGCCTAATTTGTAAAAAAATAACTGCAAAATGTATTATAATATTAATACCATTATTCCCTTCCACATTTTAGCTTTTTAGATGAATATAGATTTATATTATTAATTCACACAATAACTTGTGTCTGTACTGTTACTAGAACTGTTGAATTGTTTTATGAAAATTATAATTTTAACCGTTTCTATTGTGTTCTCTCCCAGATAATGTCAATGCCAAACGAAAAAATAAATATCGTAATATTAAACCTAAATTAGTAAACTCGTTTCATTTCATTTGCCATGTACAGCTTTAGCTTTGTCATTGAATCGAATCTTAATCTTCAGTGGAGTGGCTTACCAAACAGCTTTTGGTAAAATAAAATTCAAAGAGAATCATCCATCCATTGAGAATGAAAAGAAAGTCATCGGATGACAATTTGCTACATTCAATTAGTTTCGTCAATTTGGAACTGAACATACTCCACAGTAAGTATCCGGACGGATAAGTGTTGGATCTTGGTTGTTGGCGCACGGAACAACAGTAGATAAATTCTCTTCCATGGTTAGCGTAAGATATTCTGTTCTGAAGAGCTATAGAATATAGCCTATAAATATTCATAAAAGCGATATACAAACGATGACTGATGTCCGCGATCTATAATAAATATTTTATAAAATGAAATTGTTTTAGTCAAATTTTAGTTAATTTTTCACATTGGGCATATCCACTTGTAAATTTTCCGAGTAATTTGTTTGTGTTTGGTGTTGTCGTTTAAAAGGTTGCGTTAAAACAATACGATGCTTTAGCATGGCTGATACTACTCAATTTCAAATAAAAGTTCGTTATACATTTATTACCAAATTCATCACGAAATAATTTGTCCTATTTTTTTTATAAAACGAGTCGTGATTATTGCATAAGTAAAAAGTTGAAAGCAGTAGAAACGAAATTATCTAGTGTGTGCATGTGGTCTGAATCTGTGGTCCACTAGCTAACTGCTAGTGGAAATGGATCCAGGTGAAAGTTCCTTTTACCTTTTAATTTCCTACTCCTAGAATCATCGTTATATATATGTGTACTTTCACTTTCCTTTGCAAAATGTGAAATGTGCATACGAAAATGTAACGTCTCTTCTCTTCTAAAAAAAGAACACAGAAGGCTCACACGTGTGTAAGTGTAACATAACATAATGCATACTTTACCATTCGTAAACAAGCAGAGCATCATGCCATGCATCATAACTATATCCAACAACTCATCTGACTTTGTCAGTTTATACGCACCTAAAAGCACGTAAACAAGAAAAGCGAGTGGGAAAGAAAAGGTTTACTTGAATTGAATTGTTGGTTTTCTCTAAAAGCACATGTATGTGATTAAGTGATTAAGTTTGCATTTTAAAGTGCACTGTGCAGTGATAAGTAGTTTGTTTTTAACTTTGCGTATTCTACAGTTAAAAAGGCATTAAATTTTTATGCTGGGTGCATTTACAATGCCAATTTACATTTAAAACAAGTTTGTTCAGAACTAGTTACTAAATACAAGTTCAATTGGGCTATTTGGGCTATAAAACGTGTACGGTATTATTGTGTACTGCTGCTGCGAGAACTACAACCCTCAAATTGTTGTGAAAAATTTTTATTAGAAAACTTTGAAAAAAGAAAATGAAGAAAGGAAAGGGAAAGGAGAAAAAGAGTCGTGTAGTTGTGGCTGAGCAGTATGAAAAAGATGGGGAGAGCAGTGACGATGAGATGCCTGAAGTAATTTCCAATGCTGCCATGAAATCTAATCATGAGCTACTCAATAAAGAATTAGAGCATCAGAAACAGCAGCAAACGTCATGCAGAGAAAGTCAAGAGGAGACAAAAGCAGGAATTGTTTATTGCCCAGAAAAAGGTACTTTCGACTTTTGATGATAAGGAAGAAAATGGAAAATGTAGCAATGAACGGGACACGGGATTCCATATTGCTTGACATTAATTTAATTTATTAATTGATTTCAGACAAAAATGAGCCATTCAGCAGGAGATGAATTGCAGACAGATGTTGATAACAGTTCAGAAGCAGCTGCGCCTGTACCGCCACAGCAGAACCAAACTAAGGCCGTCAAGAAAGTATATTCATCATTAAACATCACAGTTGAGCCGTTAACGAAAATTCATGATACTAGAGCGTCGGCAGCGTTGGATTTCAAATCGCGAAGACTAGCCAAAGTTCCCAGAGAGAGTGTCAAAAAGGCTGTAATATCATATCAGAAAAAGTTGAATGTAAGAAAATAAAGTGATAAGAACTGGTGCATCGAAAATATACTCCTGCTGTCATTTGACTTTCGTTTCCTATGTAAATATTTCCATTTTTTGATTTTGCCATTATTATTTTGAAAACCCGAGCAAACAAATTATTGGCTTATTATAGTCATTTTAACGCCTATAGGTAAATGGTTGTTTCTATCTGATTAGCACTTTTATTGTTAAATTGAACAGTTTGTATGGTTTTACAGTAGTATGTATTTTTAAAATTTAAACCTAATAAATTCGTGCATTGAGTTAGTTTTCAAAAATAAATAAAAGTATTTTCTAATAATATAATACATACATTTTTCGAATATTATCACAGTATTTTTTAATTTTTTTAAAGCTAAAACCAAACTTTTTCTAAAATATGCTCAATATTATAAAAATGAGTTAGTGAAGTCAGTCTTAGTACTGGGCATTTTTTTACAATTGAGACACGCTGGAAGCTCTTGATTCTACCACAACCCGGTGTCCTCCAAAACTTGGAGTAGTGCCCAGCACTTTTTGTACTGTTTCTAAAAGTGAAATCAAACGAGAAAAGTCCTCTCCTGAATTAGATGTTTGCTCCATTTTCTTTATTCGTTCTAGAGCTATTCAAAATGCTTTCTCCACAGTAAGATTTCTTTGCATTCAGTCGTCCCTTTTCATAATTTGCAATCAATGCCCACAAACTAATACTGGCGTGTTCGATTTCTTCGAGGTCCGAGCTTGTTAAAAGTTTATTGGACAACGACGGAACAAAAATATCTAGAAAAATCAAGATCGTACAAACAATCAATTATCAATTGACCAACATAATCTTGTGTATTTTTTCAACAATAAATTGTCTTACTTTCTGACAAAAGACGTCCTCTATTTGACGGTTGGAAACAAAGATTTCGAAGTACTTTCAAGGCCAATGTTGACGCAGGCGGTTGATCAACTTCAACCAGTTGAACTAGTATTTCCAATCCTTCTGGTATCTAAACGTACAACATGCCGATTATCTATGTCTTTCGATTTTTTTTCTACAATAAAATTAATGGCTCTAAGTGTACCTTTGCAATGCATGTCTGTACATCAGAATGAACAGTTGCATGCACCAAAAAATCCAGGTAGTTTATTTTCACAGTATTCTGCTTTCCTCCCCATTTCTTTGTTTCCTGCGAATGCAATCTTCTTATAAACAAAATCACAGGACTCTGTAGAGAATAACACAAAAAAACAGTGTTAAACTGTTAAACATTATTATTATTACACAATCAAAAGTGCATATTCTGAAGAAAAAGTCAATAACCTTTAGCAAGATGTTGCGACATTCTTGGACGAAACAGATATTTTTCTGTAATTCAAAGATAATCTCTACAGTCTTCAAACTAGGATTATTCTCCACAGTGGCCAATTCCTTTTCCAAAATTCCTACACAACGTTGCGTACACCACAATTAGATTTATATTAAAGTACACCTAAGCATTGCTAATCACCAAATTATTAAGTTTTACCTAAAATTTCCATAAATATGCTTTGCTGGGTAGGTACTCTTCTTGGCGCAACGCCGACAACATTGGAAGTCATAGTCAACGCTAAGGCTCCTGAAGAAATAGAACGCAGATTTAGTGAGTTGTATTTTCTTTGAAAATATACGCTAAAATACTGTGAAAAAAATATTTCACCTTCTGGAAACTCTTCTGTGAAATTTAGTAGTGCCTCAATGTAGGAATGCAGGAGGGTTGAATCCGGATAGGTTGTCCACCATGCAAATATCTTGTGTAAAACGTCTGGAAAGTTGTTTTTCAATGCAAACTTTTTCGCTTCCGCGCTGACATAAAACAAGCATGACAAGAGTTCCATAAAAGACAAGGTTTCTGAATGAAGAGCAGTCGTAGTCTGAAGAAACATTAACAGAGCATTCGATCAACATTTGCTTCTAATCAGATCATAATTGACCAGAACTTAGCAAGCTTACTTTTCTGCTGGTCAAAGATGTTCCTCTCGCTTCAAAATACTTGCATCCAAAGTTGTGCAACTTTTGAACACAGAATTTAACAATGTCGTGATCTTGCACAGCAAATTTTACGGATGAGCCGGATAAACTAAATAATGCAGCTAAACATTTCATTGCCGATATTCTTTCTCCGTTATCTACAGAATTTCTCAAAATGTTGATAAGGACTTCACATAGTCCCTGTCCGTAGGTTATACTTTCCTTCCAATTTCTACAAAGAAAAGGATGAGCTGGCGATTGCTCTGCTGATACATCAGTCGTTTCTGGTTTCGTTCTGTGTGAGAGGACGCTTAGAAAGCCATGTGAAAAACCAAGAGCGGATTTTCTGCTGACTGCAGGTGTGGTTATTTTCAACCAGTCGGTTAATTTGGTAAAAAGAACTTGCTGATGGGTCCATGCAACCCTTTCCAAGTCCTCGAAATTGCTACCAGCATCACAGCATAATATGGTGGCCAAATTAAAAATGTTGCCACAAAGAGTATTTAAGACATCATCCGCTTTCTCATGATTTGTTCCTAAATGGGTCCATGCAACCCTTTCCAAGTCCTCGAAATTGCTACCAGCATCACAACATAATATGGTGGCCAAATTAAAAATGTTGCCACAAAGAGTATTTAAGACATCATCCGCTTTCTCATGATTTGTTCCTACAGTTGGAAAAAGAATGTGTATTTCAAAAATAATACCAATCAATCAGTAAATATTTCAAGTAAAAAGTATCAATGTTAACAGACCTCTGTTAGACGAAGGAATTTCTACTTCCAACAAGCTAAACATGACCGACAAACATCGTTTTTCTCCAATTAAAATTATTGATATTTTGCGATCCAATTGACACAAACTAATTAGCGCTTCGATTACTGTTGATATTGCGCAGCAGCAATCTAACCAAGCCCTATAGTTGGTTTCCGTCTTTAGAGGATTGTTTAATATTATTCTAGGAAGTCAAACATAGGTATTTCTTCAAGTAATTTTAGAAAGACAAGAACTATATTTTTCCAAACATTATCCTTTTTTCATTCAATCAAAGTTACCGAAACATCATTTGGGATATCCCACTACTCATAACTTGATGCAAAGTAGTTTCATCCTCCTCAGCCTCTGCTAATGATTTGATGAAAATGATCAATATTTCCGACATTACTGTAAGAACACGAGGCGTCACAAAAAGCCCTCCTTCGCCTGCGTAATTTCAAAAGCTCATTTGAAAATATTTAAAATCCATTCAAAAGTAATGCCATTTTATAAAATATTAAAAAATCATTTTTTTTACTCACCAGTGGTGGGCTCATTATTAGCCTTATCAGAAGCTTTAGATTTCTTTACCACTACCGAAAGTTTCTGATCCCAAAGAAGCCGAGATGACATTCGGCTAAATTCCACCAAAACTGTGAAAGCTTGTTGTAGTCTCTTGGAAAAACTATATCTTGCTCTTTCGTCGTCATCTCTTAAAATATTAAGTAACACGCGACCAGCTCTAAACTTGACGCTCGGAGGATATTTTGAGTCGACAAAGGCGCTAATGAAATGTATAAAGTTTAATCAATAAACTAGTAGTATTCCAACACACAATAAGTGATTAAGTACAAGTGTTTGATGTGAAAACAAGAAATTCCTACCTGTAAGATATTTCCAAAAGAGACATTAACGAATCTTTAAATGAAGCGTCGGTAAAAACCATTTTAGTATCTGGATGAGAGGTCAATATTTCGGACACCTAAAAAAATTCAATACAAGTTTGATATGCCAAAGTCGTGCATGGAATATTAGTTTTGGATAAACATAAAATCTTATGTAAGTCTTACTTGAAAGGCTTGACTTTTCACACGAGCATCGGGAGACATTTCAAAAATGTGGAATGCTCTGCCGCATCTTTCTATCCAATCTCCTCTGAATTTCTTGTAATTTTCATCCTTCATCACGGCAATGAGCATGTGTACCAAGCAAACGCTCAGGTAGTACAGAGTACATGAAATTCTTGTAACTTTCGAAAAGACTACCATTCGCCTCTAGGACCATAACGGCATCAGTTATTCGATGAATTACAGCCACACAGACAATTGGATTTTCCTTCACTTTTGCCTGCACACTCGCGTCCGCGCTAATGCTACACAAGTCTTTGGAGATCCCAGTAAGTAATGCTATTTAGGTAGTGAAAATGAAGACAATTATATTCGATTGAATGCACTTTACTATTTTGATGTTGCATACTGGAAATACATTTACATACAAAAAATCAAATACTTGCCAAAATTTGAGTAAGATGTTTGTTCCAGGTGGTGTAAAATAGCCGTGTAGATTTGGAACAGCTCCCATTTTACGCTATCAGAAATCAGGACTTTACCATGCTTATGCACACTCGCGTCCGCGCTAATGCTAGACAAGTCTTTGGAGATCCCAGTGAGTAACGCTATTTACGAATTGAAAATGACGACAATTATATTCGATTGAATGCACTTTACTATTTTGATGTATATACTGTAAATACATTTGGATACAAAAATCAAATACTTGCCAAAATTTGAGTAAGATGTTTGTTCCAGGTGGTGTAAAATAGCCGTGTAAATTTGGAACAGCTCCCATTTTACGCTATCAGAAATCAGGACTTTACCATGCTTCAATACCACCTCATAAAAGCTCAACAGTGAACGGAGTAAATCTGGTAGGGCAGTTCCTCCATAAGCCATATCCTTTTTTAATGCTGTACTTCCCAACAACTTGAGCATGGTACAGGACTTTTCACAACATAAAGGTGTTATCCATTTGAAAATGCTTGCATGGAGCAAATTTTGCAGAATGAAAGTGAAAAGATCCAGAACACGACCCAGCAGCTCTTCATCTCCTTCAGTGGTGGGTTCTATGCACAAAAACCTATAAAATGTGTCTCTCCAAGGAGCATCTTGTAAAATGTACGACAGCGAGTCTTATTCCAAGTCTAATGTTCAAAGTAATGGGTAAAAGTGTATCTCGTAATGAATCCACAGAATCAAGCACTTCTTCGTGGCTACTTGCATTTTGGATCGTGTACAGTAGCTTTAAAATTTTCTGTTTTGGATTATTATCCAAAGTTTCTCCTTCAGACGATAAAGTCTTTTGCTGATCTGACAATATTCCAGCGGAAGGGTCAAACATTGCAGCAAATTGCATAAAATGTTTGTAAACTTCTGGCCATCCATTTCTGATAATTGGACTGTATGATATACTACGCAACATGTTTCGGACGTCCTTTGAAACAATGAAAGTTTCATTGTGAATTTTCATACACTGCATTATGGATCCACTAATTAGACAAAGGCCAACTGTTGTGTTAAAGTCGCTTTTTCGCTCCCAAATGTGAGAAAGTTCCATAAGGATCCCTTGCAAACTTAACGTTAAAGCTTTGGAATCTACTGGGAAAATGGTGACACATTTTAGCAAAGTAAAAACAAAGCTTTCGAAAACTGGCCAAATGTGCAGATCGTAAGAAGTGTACAATAACGCTCGAGCAAAATTTTTAAACAGTTGAACAAAGTTTTCAATAAGAGCATCTGTTGCCGTCGGGTTTGAAGATGAAGCTTTTGGGGTTATTCTAGACGAGTAGGACACGGCATCGTAGTCGTAGTACATACCACTTGACCGCTGTAAAATATTATTTTCATGTTAGATTTTTTGTAACTTTGATTTAAAAAAATTCATTGTTCTTACTTGGTCTGGATTGCTTGCTGGAGTTTCGTAGTGTTCACTACAGTTTAGTTGAGTGAACCGCAATCGGAGAAAGTTGGATATTTTCAGCAATGTTTGCACCGCAATGTATGATATTCGATGATCAGTCCACCTGCTCACAGTCACTTGCGCCAAAGCCTAAAACAAAGTTGACAAGGACGCGTCACCACAAGTGCGAATCAGAAGAAATTGTAAATTCCACTACTGCTTAGTTTGCTTACAAGTAAAATAGAAGATTCTTGAATAAATAATTCTGATGGATAGTCCATAGTCAGCGTATCCCTTACAAACGTCACGGTCATCAGGACAAGAGAGTACGTTTGTTGCAGATAAGGAGTCTACAGTGGAATGTATCACCCTTTTATCAGTTCCATTTAGCTGGACGTACGGAACAAAAAATGGAATCTTATCCGCCCAAATATTTTCATTGCTTAGAGGGGTATTAGCTTTTTTAGGGAAACTGGATTCCGGGGTGTTTCTACTGGAATCGCTCTCTTCGCCACGTGGAGGTGACCTATGATCATCCCCGTACATTTTATAATTGTATGATCTCTGCCGACTGCTGCTATACATTTCTGTAGGTCTTGATGAAGACGGAGGTACAGCACTTGTATTATTGTCAAGCCACTCTGTAGGTGAACCCTGATAATTGAGTTCGTACTGGCCTACAACAACGGAATTTACTATTGTTTCTAGCTGATACTTGAAATCCTCAGGAACAAACGGCTGCAACTTGACGAGGAGACTGTCCACGTTTTGCTTTCGAAGTAAATCTCGAAACTCCTTGTGCTACAAATAAATACATGGTGAAATAGTGAAATTCGCGAATAAAATAAAGTAGAAGACAAAAAATTAGGTAAACTTTCACTTTTGACTTTACCTTGGACAAGATAAACAGTAACTGGACTACCACTTCCACACCTTCTAGTTGGTCTGTAGCTATTTGGTTGTTGTTATTTCCCCTATCTGCACTTTCTGTCGATTTTGGTGTTTCCTGAACCTGAGATAGCCAACGTATGCAGCGATCCAACAAGTCCACACGGCCTTTTAAGCTTTCGGATGACACTATTCCGCATTCAAGTTTCCTCAAAAGACATTTCACAGCTCGGACGCGTACATCCAGTAATTCATGGTCTGGAAGTCATGGGTGTGGTAACAAAAGCAGAACAAGAATAAAGCGGATGAGTTTTTAGATTTTTTTTATCTTCAGTAAATGTTACCCTTTTGCATTTAAAAGTAGTAACAATGTATGTAGATACATATAATAATGATAATGATGCCATCAACAACACACGCGTATCGAAAAAATAACATTATCGTTTACAAAATGCAGGCTGGTGCTAATAATATTTTTATAGCCAATCCCATGTTTCTTTTTACAGACTGCAAGCAGTGCTTTTAAATATAATGTGTATGATTACAAAGCTCACCCAAGTTCGCTATAAGCTCATTGGTTCCATTGTTTGATGGGCTTGTATCACGACGACGTTGTGAAGCCATCATTTGGTTCTGGAGATTCATACCACTTGTTCCCCCTCCTCCACCCTGGGTATCTGTAGGTTTATATCCCATCATGATGATTGGGCCGAGAAAGTTGATACAACTTTAATAGTAGTAGGCAGAAGAAACAACTAGTGAAAAGAGAACAAAAAATATCTATCAGTAATAATGGCATAAAAATCAACTACATAAGTGAGTGAAATTGCTTTCACAGATACTCATTCTATTCCTGCTGCCCTCCTCCTTTCACCAGTCAGCTAAACTTACACCTGAGGCTAGCAGCAGCACACCTCAAATCATTCGCACTAGGTATCTCCCTGTACCAGTGACGGATAAATGCCATGCCACCACTACCACGACAATATACCAGTCACCGCATATCTCCGTTTTTGTCGCCGCCGTAAAATTGTGTATTTTCAATACATGGAAATGGAAAGCAAAATGAAAGTTTACTTGGAGTTTTGGAGTTGGACATAGCAATTAATCAAATGTCAACAAACTGTCTGCGTACTAGCGAGCATAGAACATGAACAGTTAATGCTTTTGCACATGGATAAAGTTTGGTTTTGAGAAATGGGCATAATTTATAAAGTCTTCCAATATTATAATGTCGAGCCATGAAATACGTTGATTGTTCAACTTTAGATGAAAGTTTGGGTAGGTCTGTCTGTCTGCTTAGTGCTTTCCCTAAACTACTGTGCTTTTTAACATGTTTATGCTTAGACACAGACTTTCCTACACAAAAAGTCTCTAAACGCGGATAAGAATAGAAAAGTGTGTTATAATTAAAATGCGATTTACAACAACCTTCAATCCAATGTATTTTCACTCTCGTATCAGCCCTGCTTGGTCATTTAGTGGCTACTAATCACAAGTATTATGCGTCCAGTCCAATGTTCATCTATAAATACACTTACCTACATACTAAAATGGCTACAATTTGGTGGTCTTACTTTACTACTCTGCTGCAAAGTATCGATCAAACAATCCGGTCTAAATGTACAAACAAGCGTATTACTAACTATCAATCAAACAAATCGCCCTTGCACTTGGCAGCTCTCTCGTAAAGAATGTCGACGGCAAACGGCTAGAGAAATACGTAATAATTTACCACAACAGAACCGTTAAACCCAACTTGCATGATCATAAGTTCAATCAGTTTGATTCACTTCTTTTTTCCTTGTGCATCTACTTCCGTTTCTAATTTTACATGTCTATTCTTTCTTGAGAACCACAAATTATTCAAAATTGCTCGACCGGTCACTGACTGACATTTAAAAGGACGCTGATGAAAACTACCACTACATTTATATACTCAGCTGTCACAGAAAAAACCAAAAGAAAACAAACCTTCTTCGCACATTGATGCGATGATGTCTTCAAGAAACAAAATTTTAGGAAGAAATTGCTGCAACTCAACTCATTCAACTTCACACAGAGAGGCTGGATGTGATGTAAAAAATGTATTTACTTTTGTGAAAATTTAGTATCGTAATCGTATCAATTAAAGTCTGACCTGACAGTCGTACGCTTGAGCTATTATAAGCAGGCTACAAGAGGAAAACAAAAAGACAAGAATGAATACAAACAAGTTGAGTAAGTAAACAGAAAAATGTACACAAACCAACTCCCGCGTAAGTTGTTCAAAAATATGTGCAAAAGTATTGCCTCACTTTGTTGGATGCATAATGCATGCTAGCAGATTTACGATGCATTATAAAAATACATAATATTTTTCTTGTGCTTTAGACTGAGACACTATTTTTTAGTATCTTTTACTTTTAAAAATTTACTTTTCTAATAAAAGATTTGGATATGTGATTACGAAAAACAATTCATTTTATCGGTTTTCTCTGCATTTTATTTTGCTTTTTGCTCATATGAAAATATGAAAAATAATTATTGCTGCATGATCGATATGCTGGATTTTTAATTTTTTCAGTGAATTCTTAAATTAAGATGGCAAATTGTTAGTGTAATGTAGTGTGGAATTTTGTAGAGTTTAAATTTGAGATGAAAAGGAAGCCATCTCTACAGCCTAACCTAAGTCAGTTCATGATAAAGGAACCGGTAGCGAGAAAGTTTAAGCTATTCATTTTGGAAAATGGCAGAATTTATTTTGTTTGTTGTTTGCTAAAATGCCAAAGGCCACCAACCGAGCAACTGCTTCGGCAGTCGGGAGAAAGAGAACTCTGTTCTTTGAGAACAGCATCATGATCATCCTCCAAGCAGCAAGCAAGCACACTGCATGGATTGCATTGTTCCATATCCCCATCAGTCTCGTGGTTTTCGGGAATGACCTAGTTTTTTTGTTATAGAAAATGCATCTTTTATATAAAAGCATCATATTTATAGCATGATTATGAACAATAGAGAAAAATAAACATTAGATTGTGTACACACAGCACACTGCATGGATTGCATTGTTCCATATCCCCATCAGTCTCGTGGTTTTCGGGAATGACCTAGTTTTTTTGTTATAGAAAATGCATCTTTTATATAAAAGCGATCATATTTATAGCATGATTATAAACATTAGAGAAAAATAAACATTATATTATGTCTAACACTCATTTGGGTCTGTGCTGCAACATAATATGAATTAATATGAAAGCACATGGTGCAAACAGAACATACGCTACTTTCCTGCGCCACAGTGCAATGTGTCTAACACTCATTTGGGTCTGTGCTGCAACATAATATGAATTAATATGAAAGCACATGGTGCAAACAGAACATACGCTACTTTCCTGCGCCACAGTGCAGTCTGTGCAGTGTTGCTGTTAGCACTTTTGTAAGGAAAACGATAACAGCAGAAAAACAGACGATAAACATTTTTGATAGTAAAAGTAAACCGAGTATGGAGGAGTCGACGCAATGCTGAAAATCTACAAAAACTACAGAATCTTGAATTAGGACTGGATAAGGAGATGTGTAATTTTCTTTTCTGAACTGTTCTTTATCAAAACTATGTTTTAGCTTTTCTCACCATATTCATTCCAACAACTTTTTATAAAATGAGATAGTATATTGACATGTACAAACATGTATGTAAATATAATGAAACAGTAAAACAGGGACGAGAAAAAACAACAACTTGATCTCGTAACAAACTATCTTGAGCTTTCCGTTACAAGAAGAACTAATTGACAAATTTAATCGCATCCTACCCCTAACTTCATCATCATTTTACTCGCGCTTTCACCTAAATTGACCGATTTTATTAGCAGAGGCATAATTGTTTAACTTACAAACTTACAAATGCGCAGTTGGCCGTTCTGAAACAACTCCAGTATTTTTATTCACTAATTATCATTAGCATTACAGTGTTTGCTCTTATCCATTCAACATTTAAAATAATATCGACTTTACGTGTAGTCCGTTGTTCGTAAAAAAGCATTACTTTCACTTTGCCCCATAACCAATTCTGGTTTCGTGATTCTCTTTCTCGCTATAAAGCACGGTCATTGCCTACCTTTCTCATCAACCTGGCTTACTCAGCCATTATATATTTCTGGCTATTTACTACCTAAACGGATTTCTTATGTCCGTTTGGCTTATATCTGAAGAGCGACTCATAATAAACGCCTGATATTTACATGAGAAATGAGCACATGTTCTGTGTAGCTGATGATATGCTTATGCTTAGGGTTTTACATGGCACATTTATACACGATTCGCAGTCAAAGACGTAGT
>JAANSP010001046.1:0-17100 GCA_036850745.1 Homidia socia
GTGAAGGAATACCATATTGTATGAAATGCACGAACGTTACGCTCTCCAGAGCGAAAGTTGTCGCGGCCACAGTCACGGAACACACAAAATGTTTACCAAATCGTGGTGATATCTTGGGAAGATTCCCGATTCCTGGGAGGAAGCACGGTCTTATTATTATTGTTGGCATTTCTTGTTTATAAAAAATAGAGTTAAATAACGAAGGACGGCCTGAGCAGTAAGCACGGTGCAATACAAGCATGTTGCATGTATTTTAATTTTGGTAAATTTGTGTTTTGTTGACTGTAGCAAATTGTGTTTTTGGGAAAGGCAAGACTGATAAGGGAAAAAAGACATGCATTTGTGTTACAGCTTTAGAAAGTGATACTTTCTTGACTTTATTAAAACTTCAGGTCAACAAAGCGATGGTTTTACAATTGGCCGAATATAATTTGTGATTAAATGCACTCAAAACAAAGTACTACACTTTCATGCTCTCAAGCATTTCAGCAGTGCATTAACCATGTTCAATGCCGAGCTGGATATGAAACATTCCCACGAAACACATTAAAGTAATAAATTGTGTAGCTTTGTTAAATATTATTTTGCTCTGAGAACTTAATAGTTATTACAGAACATGCTGCATGGATGTTTAGGTTCACATATTGTTGTTGTTTATCATGCAATGTGGAAATACAAAATTTAATTCATTATATTATGTCAAAATGTTTTGCATTACTTACAGTTCCTCTAAAGCCTAATTCATTATAAATGAAAGAGGTGCGTATGTAATACCCTAAAACATGTTTCAACTAACAAGCTTCCTCTCTCACATTTTCTCTTTCCTCGTGCAACAAAAAATACAACTGCTAATAGGTAACTGGAAATCCATGAGTCAACTCAACCCGCAGTGTAGTAGCAAGCTTTTCATTTTTATCCACATCCAATTTCTCAACTACACACCATGTCCAGTCCAGTGTCCATCAAACCCTATCCATCGAGTATATTTCCCTATTTGTCATCATATATCCATATACACAATTAGGGGCTGCATAGTAGTGGGTGATATATACAAGTCAAGCAAGCAGAGTAAAACTAGAAACACTAATAAATAAATACGTAGCATATTGTTTTATCTGGAATTCGTGACAACAACTCCACCATGTGGTCTTACTATCTTTGGTTTTAAGATTGAGAGAAAATATTTTATTTTCTGCTTTCCTTTTCCTCTGTCCTTCTCCTCCATCACACTTTTACTTCTTCGTAAACAACAACCAACCACCGCACCGCCACCATCCGTTTTTATTGAATTTGGCAGAGAACATGCATGCAACAAGAAAAACATCTTATTTTTATTTTTGGTCACTGAGCAATACGAGAAACTTGACGACAGGCTGCTGCAGCAGTTCTAATATACTTCAGAGAGCTCCCCAAAACAGATTCAACTGTGTAAAAAATAGTAAATTTATCTGCTTTTCCTGCCATATGTAATGAATGACAAACGTAAAGAAAGAACGTACCAGCAACTAATATATATGCGTTAAAAAGCGTATATCTATAAAAGGCGCAAAATTGAACGTTTACAAAGAAACAAGTACAACTTTGATATAAAAGAAAGATTGTGCGTGGAAACTTCAAGAATGAGTCATACTTTCAGTTGAGCTTCTCGAGAAAAAGAGAAGTAGAGTGTGTGGCTGCAAAGAGTATCTCGAAAAAAGTGCTAGAGCTAGGCGAGGCGTTGCTTACACCAAAAGCTCTAGGAAAAAGCAGTCAAGAACAAACAGATTCCAGCCGGAATGAGATCTTTATCCCCTCAACTTATAATGCTGCTGCTATACAGCACACACACCACTATGAGCAGCTATTTGTCTGACTTTATACCGTAAAATTTCAGACGATATATGTATAGAAAATATCTCATTTGATGACTAACTCGGGATGCAGAAGGGAAAATCCCGTGTTTGAAACCTGTACAAGTATTGCCAACACCACCACTACGCCATGGTTTTTCTTCAACAAATTTTGGATGTAAAACTGGATATAAGAAGGACAGAAGACAACGGAGACAGATAATAAAACCTGGATATGCCAACCTATTTGTTGTTTACGAAGAATATAATGTGTAGAATTATTGAACCTAGAGAGTGGGGAGGTAAACTGTCTTGTATTTCGTTTCTCCACATGAAAAGATAATAAAACCTGGATATGCCAACCTATTTGTTGTTTACGAAGAATATAATGTGTAGAATTATTGAACCCAGAGAGTAGGGAGGTAAACTGTCTTGTATTTCGTTTCTCCACATGAAAAGTAGACGCCTGGAAGGCTACGAAGAGTATTTTAAACCTGGATACATAATACTTTCGTGATGGATGATGGAAGAGCAAGATCTTTCAGACCATGAGCTTTGTCATCAAAGGGAATGAAAATAAGACGGAAAAGTAAGTAAACATGCATGAGATCTGAGATCTGTNTTTATCATCAAAGGGAATGAAAATAAGACGGAAAAGTAAGTAAACATGCATGAGATCTGAGATCTGTCTGCTAAAACATAATAACGGTTCGAGTTGGAGAATATGGAAGAAGGAAAGTAAAAAGCAAATAGCATACAGTTAACAAGCACCTAACAAACATCCAAATACCACGGCATTGGGGCTGGAAAAATCTACCGGAACAACATTACTTTTAATACATAAACCATATTATTGGCGTACAACATTTACTAGTTGGATGATACATCTTTGTCAGTCTAGCTGTAATAAATACTTTGATTTTTTATTTCTTCATCCATTAAATCTCACATGAACGTTTTAAAAGATTGAATTTCCTAAATGTATACGTCAACAAGATTTTTATGGATAAATTGCTGAATTTTTTCCGAAGAATCTCAATCTGCTTCTCAAATTCGATTTTTAAGTGCTTAGCATTCAATAAAAATTATTGATCGTTTGTAAGTAAAGTAGTTAGACTAGTTATTTGATGTAATAAATACTTTGATTTTTCATTTCTTCATCCATTAAATCTCACATGAACGTTTTAAAAGATTGAATTTCCTAAATGTATACGTCAGCAAGATTTTTATGGATAAATCGCCGAGTTTTTTCCGAAGAATTCCAATCTGCTTCTCAAATTCGATTTTTAAGTGCTTAGCATTCAATAAAAATTATTGATCGTGTGTAAGTAAAAGAGTTATACTAGTTATTTGGTTTAGATGTTATTGAAAATATATCTTCCTATATACATATTTTAATAATAAGAAGCACGAAAATAGCGACTAGCACAACAATATCTCTCGCATCAATTCTCAGAAAATCCCAAGTAGAATAGTTCAACCAGTTTCAGTCTCCAGGTACGCACTTGAGGTTACTTACTTTATGAGTAGAAGCATTATTGCAAATATTATTGCTGCCTCCAAAATATACTGGAACGGGGATTTTAGTTTAATATATTCGTCTAGTCAGATCTTCAAATTCTTTCATGCTTTTTGCACACAGCTTCAATAAGCTACTCACATTTTGAGTTTATTACTTGGATATTGCTAGAGATCCTTTTGTTTTCTTCAGAAGATCCTTTCATCTGTTTCTGTTCATGCTTATATTAGCATCGTTCCAATTATTTTCAGGAAAAAAAGTTTTTCAAAAGTGTTTGTACCTCTGCTAATTAATGCAGATGAGAGTAATACTCAGAGGAAGAGGCTTGTGTAGTTTGTTTTGGAGAGTCCCCAAACAAAACTCCAATTTTCAGCCAGGATTCCAGGAAATTTTGCGAGAAAGCTGTGTTGAATTATCCAGTTGGTTGTAATACACGATGCAAATGTTTACAAAATATTAAAACTCTGCTAAAGCTGATATTCAACTTTTTTTTGCTTAGATGGCTGTATATATAAATGTAGGCATGTACAATGTAAGCCATCATCACATGAATGAGTAAATGGACAAGAAGAGTAATAATAATAACACGCTTGTTTGTCAACTCTAATTTTAGCAAAAACATGTTCAACAACAAAGGCTTTGAAAAACATTTTATCTGAGTTTTAATTGAGAATTTTAAACAAGAGTGGCACACAAGTAAAAAGCAATAGAAGACTTTGGTGGGGTTTAAATAATTCCTTCATTACTTTCAGGGGGAAAGGAAGCTCAACTCTCTCAAAGTTTTTCATCCTCCTCATCTCTCCCACTCACACCCGATCCTTCCCTCAAGCCAAAGAGAAAAACTTTTTTGTCACTTTCATAATAGACAGGAAGTATAAAATCAGCAGGAGGAGGAGTATAGGTAAAAACTATATAACAGACAGGCATACAGAAACTCAATAGACAGGAAGTATAAAATCAGCAGGAGGAGGAGTATAGGTAAAAACTATATAACAGACAGGCATATAGAAACTCGGGTGAAAACAAATAGATTGTAGAAACCATGTTTTATACACAAGTTGTACATAAGCCCAACAAATGAGAATGCACGGCAGGAAAAGAACTTTTTTATTTTCTCTTTTAGTATCAGTACTAGTGCTTGTATTACTGCTTCTCATAATAATCATTCGCATCATCATCATGGTTCTCGTTTCGACTATCATGTTCACCAAAAAACAGTAGTAAAACAGTAATAGAGATATTGTCGTGGGCTTGCCCGGTATTTGCCATCAACCTTTTCAGTTTTTTATATTATCCACTCTAGTGCTGCATTACATGCATATTATTATCATGGAAGAACTGAGAGAGCTCACAAAACGGTTAGTAGAAGAGCAAAAGTAAGTAGAATATGTGTGTAGAGAAAAGACGAAACCAAAAGAGAAATGGCAGTGGCATTGCTTATTTCATGGCCTTTTCCCTGGTAAAATGGGGAGAACCACATAGACCCAAGTTTAACCGTAGAAGAGAGTATGACGATGGGAGAGAGAAGGGGAAAGTGGTAGTAAAACGAGACAAGATTGTCCTTCGAAAAGTCTTCAATTTTCTCGATACGACTGTCACTGTATGCAGTGTTGGTGTTTGTACGCACATACCACCCACAAAGTCGACAATATCTTTGAATTCTTTCTAAGCTGAAGGAAGAAGAAGAAGAAACATTGGGAAAAGAAAATGAAAATAACCAGTGGTGTTGGTGGTGGTAGCAGTGCGGCGATATTCTAGGGAATGAGGGAGACACTGGAAAAGACACAAAGTTGAAAGTAAAAAGATGAAGCGCGTAAAAGATTGTCCTTCGAAAAGTCTTCAATTTTCTCGATACGACTGGCACTGTATGCAGTGTGGTGTTTGTACGCACATACCACCCACAAAGTCGACAATATCTTTGAATTCTTTCTAAGCTGAAGGAAGAAGAAAAAACATTGGGAAAAGAAAATGAAAATAACCAGTGGTGGTGGTGGTGGTGTTGGTAGCAGTGCGGCGATATTCTAGGGAATGAGGGAGACAGTGGAAAAGACTCAAAGTTGGAAGTAAAAAGATGAAGCGCGTAAGCGACAAGGGCAAGTACATAATAATAGGAAAAAAGAGAGCGAGAGGGGATCTACTAGTCTTGTCGTATCTGTCCAATGCAGCATAGCAGCAGCAGCATTTGGTCAAGTTTGGATCAGATAGCATGCAACGCTCTAGATGTGATCGCTATGCGTATAAGAAAATGAAAGAGAAAGGGGCTACGCAAAAGAGGAAAACTTTCAAGGGGAAGAAAGAAAGAAAGAAAGAAAGAGCAATGTAGTTATGTAGTTACGTACTTATATGTACCACTAAACTAATACTGATGATGATAATGGGGATGCGTAGCCAACGAATGAAAGAAAGAGAAAGATGAGGAAAAGCAGCTGCTCAAGCTTTTCTTAAATATTGAACTATTGTGTTTTTGTATGAGGGAGGAATTATCATTATCAACTAACAACGTCGGCATAATACCCCTGTTGTTATTGTACTTTGTACTAAATGAACATACATACATATGTGCATGTCTACAGCTCGCAGCAGCAATCAGTGCCAAGTTTGTTGAGCGCGTATAATAAGCAGAGGGTATATTATCTGTGGAATTACATATCTCATTCTCAATTTCCCTCCCCATTATTATGTCGTATTCTCTGCTTTTTCCTTTTATTCATTCCCAATTTTACTCGTTGATAACATTCACCAAAAGCAGAGCTTGCATAATATATTGTAAATCATATATATGTAAAAGCAAAGAATATTGTGGTGAAAATACTGCAGTGTGCAACTGAAAGTACACAATTTTCATCAGTTTGATTTTTGCTTGATGCTTGCTCCTATTTATGTGCATGTCTACAGCTCGCAGCAGCAATCAGTGCCAAGTTTGTTGAGCGCGTATAATATGCAGAGGGTATATTATCTGTGGAATTACATATCTCATTCTCAATTTCCCTCCCCATTATTATGCCGTCTTCTCTGCTTTTTCCTTTTATTCATTCCCAATTTTACTCGCTGATTCGTTCTCCAAAAGCAGAGCTTGCATAAAATATATTGTAAATCATATACATGTTTAATGTAAAAGCAAAGAATATTGAGTGAAAATACTGCAGTGTGCAACTGAAAGTACACGATTTTCATCAGTTTGATTTTTGCTTGATGCATGCTCCTATTTACATTGTCTTTATATTATACACCCTACTATACATTCACATAATACAGAATCTACCTACGAATAGGTCTCTTTCTCGATCAAGAAGACTCCCTCCCTCACTTTTCCTTTGAGATTTTATACGAGAGTGAACCTTCAATTACAACAGCTATTACCACACAGCTTGCTTCTCTTTCCATCACTTGCACTCTGATTCATACAAAAGCTGCAATATACATACTATTCATTCTGGCAGCAATAATGATAACACCGCCGAAGACTCTTTCGATCTAGTCAGTACGAATCACCAACTCCCAAGACGCTACGTACAAAAGCTTACACACAAGACCAAGCTCGTTTCCCGTGTTGTGCTTTTTTGAGGTGGAATTGTGTAGACAGGCTTAATAGTGTCGCGAGAGAGGAGAACATTATAAGTGCGAGGGCATACACTGTTGATGATGATATCGGATCAACCCTTTCTCTCCTCTTTTATTCTGCATATTATTTATATGCCTATGCACTTGCCTACGCGTATCCGCATTTATCTCTTTGTACACAGACTAGTCTGGAAAATGGGAGAATCATCGTCATCAGCGACCAAACTGCCGGCGCACTATGCACTGAAATTACTCATGACAGCACGCAACACATCAGTGACAGGGGTAAAAGCATGCATGCATGACACACAAGCAAGCTGTAGTACAGACAGAAAGCAAATCGTATCAGAGTTTGCCTGAATTCATCCTAAAATAGAAATAGTACATTATAAGTGCGAGGGCATACACTGTTGATGATGATATCGGATCAACCCTTTCTCTCCTCTTTTATTCTGCATATTATTTATATGCCTATGCACTTGCCTACGCGTATCCGTATTTATCTCTTTGTACACAGAATAGTCTGGAAAATGGGAGAATCATCGTCATCAGCGACCAAACTGCCGGCACTATGCACTGAAATTACTCATGACAGCACGCAACACCAGGGGTAAAAGCGTGCATGTATGACACACAAGCAAGCTGTAGTACAGACAGAAAGCAAATCGTATCAGAGTTTGCCTGAATTCATCCTAAAATAGAAATAGTAGAAAGGTGATGGGCATATACACACACAATTTATATTACGGAAAGAGAAAATACGGAATGGCGTAGTGTAAAACTTTTAGATTATTGCTGAGAGCGGGTGAGAGCTAGGTGAGTGTGTAAAATGAATGAACTACCATAATAAAACGTATGGAGTTGCATAAGCCTAACAACAAACGGATGTAGTCATTCCATCTTTCTCTTCCAGGCATCACTACTCGACTCTCCTCACTATTAGCTCTATTAGTTTAATTGGATAGATGACTGAATTCAAATGGTAAACGAGACTGGAGACTGATGTGTTCTTGATAGTGAGGGAATCCACTGTATTAACAAGTCCTGAGGAAACAGTTGTTGTACGTCTCCACGTCGGTTACAATACAAGTTGTGCTGAAAACTTTGAGAGAAAATGGCCTTCTCTTTCTGCAGTTTACATACATTTTCACAGACAGGCATGTAGGTATTCACTCAAAGTCATCATGCCAGAGGAAAGAGTTAGAGTACGATTACGATAAACATAAAGCCACATAAAGACCTTATGCCATACGGTTTCTATTGCCTATTTTGTATGGAAATGAGAAAAACTTTGAGAGAAAATGGCCTTCTCTTTCTGCAGTTTACATACATTTTCACAGACAGGCATGTTGGTATTCACTCAAAGTCATCATGCCAGAGGAAAGAGTTAGAGTACGATTACGATAAACATAAAGCCACATAAAGACCTTATGCCATATGGTTTCTATTGCCTATTTTGTATGGAAATGAGCGGAATGAAATAAAACGAAACCAATATCCGCTAATTGCACCACTCTTCTTTGGAAAACGACTCAACGTTCAGCAACACAAAGCAGGATATACTGAACAGAACATGAGAGAAACGATACACATTTATTTTGCCTATGCAAAAGTTTGATTTGACAAATATTTTTGAAACGATTTCGTAACGTTCTCTCTGTTGTCGATGAAAATAACTGGGTTCACCTGACTAGTGAGTCAATAGTTATGCATGCGCCTACCATAATAACCATCAAATATAATCTAACACGTCTACTCAAAAATACACGTCCTCCTCTTTCGCTCTCGTCAACAAAGCTAACTAGAAACTGAAAACATCATCATCATGAATCCCGTCCATCGTCAATACTAAGCCGAGTGTGACTTCAAACAACTTTTGTACATTTTCTATTTTCCCAGCAATATTTACATAACATTTCCTCTTTCACTCTCTTTCTGTTTACATTTCCATGATGATGTTTCTTTCAAACAGTATAACTTTAGACGTTTTCTCCAAAATCCAACTAGTATATTGCAAATGCTAAGAAGGAATCACTTAGTTTTTACCAACCTCTACCTGCAAAGCAGTATGTAGTTATTAATATATTTCTTGAAGTTTTTTCCTTGTACTGTAAAATATCGCAACACATCGATAACAAAACCAGGTGACATTAATGTAATAGTAATGTAATATGAATTGTATACAACTGGCAAATAGATGTTTCTTTCAAACAGTATAACTTTAGACGTTTTCTCCAAAATCCAATAATAAAATCGACATTTTCGCCGAGAGCTATATAAGAAGTATCGTAAGTAAAATTGGTTGAGCATATATATCTTTACCTACACAGAAGCTATTTTGCTAAAAATATGTCATAAATTACAATGAAGATTCGATATTCAATATATGAGGTAGCGCAGAATACGTATGCTCCATAGAAAAAAGTCAATTTCAGTGTTATTCACCTTACATGCTAGTTGTATAAATGTAGGGAAAGCCAAAATAAATTTAATGTGAAAAAACGTGAGATGAAAGAGTTAAACGTGACCCAAGTACCTATTCCATGCCATTCTTCCTTTCTTTCCACTAGCGAGTCTTTCTTCTTTTGAAAAAGTGAAAGATGGCTACACAAAGAGAATGCAGACGTCACTGTCTATAATTTGATACATTATAAAAGGAAGGAAAAGGACGATGACGAGCAACCTGCTCCACTGACATAAACAAAAAAGTAACGAGCCTAAACTAGTAAACCGAGAGGAGAAGAAGGTCTGGAAACGTGAGGCGTGAGCATTGCAAAAGCATTCTTCCTTTCTTCATCATCACCATAAAATGCGTAAGCTCTCTTCTGCTGAAGAGATGACAACGCAGAGGAGCAGGAAAATGAAGATGAGATGCGTGCACAAGAAGCAAGAAAGATTTTCCACAACTGTTGTTCCAAACTGCAAAGCCACAAACGTACAACAACAAAAACAGCAATAATTTCATGAGAACACTGTAGGCATGATAATAATAAGTAGGTAGGTAAAATACGCAAGAATGTGTATAGCTTGCAGCTTGGCAATTCAAGTCAGCATTATAAAAGAAGAAGCAAGCTGTTGTCTGCAACAAAATGTGCATAAATACGGGCCGTGTAAATTCTAGTTTATTTATGGGCTTTACTCTCGAGTTAGAATGGGTTCACCTGTTTTAAAGAGGAAAAAAATGAATTTCAAATGTGGGCTTTTAGTTGTCTTCCATCGTACCAGCAGCCTAATAATTGTGTACACCAGAGAAGACAGTTTCTCCATTAGTCAAATGACGTTGGTAGTGGTGGTGGCGATACTGCCTGGTACAGCCAGTGTAACAGTTAAAGTGAGAGCAAAGCAAATCGCTATCTATCTAGCTAGATTTTTCTCATTTGCAAGGTATGCATGGCAGAGGTGATGGTAGCGATGATGGCGAGTGAATGAATAGAATGCACTAGTAATGCAGAAACCTAGAAAGGAGAAGCGGATCCCTCGGGACTACTTTTGCATATTTATTTATGAGAATTTATTTATGAGCTTTTCTATTCTTTTACGAGACGGACATACAAGCCAGCAGCAGCACACTTCTTCTTCTCTGAATTGAGGCCAGTTGGGAAGCCATAGTCAGGACGGATTTTGGTTAAAGGATGGATGGTGGAGCCGCGTGGTCTAGTTGGGTGAGCCGTGGCGAGAGATAACCATGTACCATCATCATGCATGCACACACATACGCCACTTGGTTGCATACTTTGAAAAAGAGCGAAAATCCCCTTCAACAAACTTTAATAATGTATGCTCGAGCAAATACGATGGGTTGGTTAGATGGTACGTGTGCTCCATTCCATGTGTAGCTTCCATAAAATATGAAACGTTAGTAAACAATGCTATCACATAAAAAGTGCTATTTTTACAGGAGCCTTCAGTGCTGTTTTGCTGCTGCTACTGCAATGATGAATTATCAATTTCTCGGTAATGACGTATGTAGTATGGAATCCATACCATTGAGCACAACAAAACAAATATGGGAAAGGGTTAAAGATATCCTAGATGATAAAAGGATGGGGGAGAGAGAAGATTGAATTTCCTCATTTATTTTTAACCCCTATTGATTTCTTTCCATCTCATCTATCCAAGAGCAATACTTGTTTATTTATGTTCAAATCTAGATGGAAAAGCAAAAGATAAGCAATAAGGAATTCGCGAAACCCTTTTATTTTGTAGGGAAGGTTAGGGTGAAAAATAGCAGTGAAGAGTGAATAAGTTATGAGCAAAATGGCATGGTGGTAGTGGACACACAACTTTTCAAATTAGGTATCTTAATTGGTACTGGTTGATCAAAAAGGAACAGTAAAAATACAAAAAAAAGAACAACAAGGAGAAAAACCAGTACACCTAATACCACTACCTTACCACCACCTATACTTATTAGTAAAATGGCTTCATTTCACTGAGTGTTCTTTGATGCAGATAAGTTGAATGTTCAGTGGAATGTAAGAATCTCATGAAAGTGCTTGGTTTTATGACACGGTAAAGTGAACGATTAAAGCGTTACTGCTATTGCTGTCGCATTACAAAAAAAACCAACAAAGAGACATTATTGTGTGTGCAAACAGCAAGAAAGAGATAATCTCTGATGAATATATTTACGATAAGCAATTTGCACTTGGAGCCAATTTGTTGCTGCAAATGTGTCAGCATGATGTCTACTCAAATAATCAGCTTAATGTACTAGCAGCTATTAAAGGAGGACAAGTATATATATGTACTGCGGTAGGTGAAGTCGTAACTGTCCTGTTCAAAATAATTACAAGCACACTGAAACTACAGCATCCTTCTTCTCACTTTTAATCTTGCGTTCTTGCAAATTTATGTGCGTACAAATGCCTTTGGTTGACTGCGTGTGTGTAGCACATGCATTTTATTATTGGAGCTGCTATCTTCTTGGAATCCAAGGCACGTATAAGAATATGGAGACTTTTTCAAATGGCAAACTATTTCGTATGTGTAAAGGTAACATTTACCTTCCCGACCCATTCATTTCTTTTTTTGTGGCAATCTTACCTCTACACTTTGCAGGAAAACAAACTGGGTTTACTACTTTGCTGTGATCATTGTCATCATCATCATGATTGTGTTGTCGTCAGGTTGTAGTGCTTGCTTGCACTCAAACTATTTTGAATGTTTATCTAAATGGATTTCGCAATAATGGCGCTAACTGGTCTAGCAAATGAGCTCGTAAAGTTCACCAACTGGGAAAACGCTAATGGTCCTAATAAAACCATCCTTGTTGAGTAATTTATTAGTTACGCTGACTGGCGAAATGTCCTATAATTCCTTAAGCGTTTTTTATATCGAATAACAATGCTGGTTAGCAGAGACAACTAACAAAAATCAACAATAAAAAATCGTAAAGAGTGCACAACATGACAGTATGGGTGTTTATGCTCAGTCATGCATGCCTACAGTCAGCCGACAGTAAGTATATCCACTAGACATGAATGCAAAAAAAAATTTAAAAGACAAGCAAACATTGTTCTTGTTATTATGGTCTCGAGCACGTGAATAAACGATTTCGTATTCGTTTTCTGAATGCTCCATTAATTATCCCCTTCTTCCTTGTTTAAGTCCTCGATGGCTCATAACAACATGGCTGCTTCAGTAATGGAAGAAATAAATAATAGTAACTTTGTTTAATTTGGACATCAGCGTAAATCTAAGAAGAAGGAATCTCATAAAACAACAAACAAATTGTAGGGAGATATGGCTTTTTTGTGTAGAATGTCCTATTGTTGTAGCTCGCACATTAATATTTTTTATAGTGGCTTGACTTATATAATAGTAATTTGCAAGAAAATGCGCAAAATGATATACAGGGCTTTTATCACATGAGTAGGCATAAGTATATTAAATAAATAAATAAATTGGCCGCAATATTTTTAAAATACGTAACTCGATGTGAATTTGCATTGAAGCATTATAGCGATCAAGGAAATTACGATGATATTATACCACTCATTATTATGACATTGGCGCGCGTTGTTGTGAATTTCAAGTGGTTTGATATATATTCGCGCTAACGAGCATATATATTTTTTAATATATTTATGTAGCCAAGTGTTCAACTTGTGTTATGCCAAGTTAGCATATATGCACGGCTCATTATGGATTTTATTTCTATTACACGATAAATTAAAAAGAAAAAGTTTTCCTTTGTAATAATTTTTAATTCTTATTTTTTGGTTCAACAATGCAATGAAAATCAAACATCAAACCTAGACTATGTTACCATTATATAACCGCTAATGAAAAAGCAGGAAATGGTTAAACTTGAAAACTTGAGTCTTGTTGTTTCTGTCTCTGCCTGTAACAAAAGTCAATCAAATGGGAATAAATTGTGGCGCAAAATAATATGTCTATTTAATAAATAAAATAAGCGATAATATCAGAGTAAAATTTCTGCTGAGGACTTGAGAATACCCTACCGCACGCAGTGTTCTAAGAATTTTTTTGTATATTATACCCTACCAATTTGAAAACCAGTCACCACAAAAAATGTCATGTTTTCATCATAGTTATCTATCGTCAAACATTATTGCCTTTTGATTTGCACTTGCACTGTTATTATGCTATTTTCCTATCAACAACCTATAATTAAAGGCGACTTGTATTACTACTGCTCCTACAACGCTACCTACGTGTATTGCTGCTGCTGTCTTTACTATTACCTTTATCAAAATGTAAGCCAAAACTTGTGCGAACAATTATGATGTGGTAATACCATTATTACGTAGGATTATTGTTATTATTATGAATTGTCTATAAAACGATGATGACGGCAAAAAAGTTGACAATGGGAGGAAACGGAAGAATGCCAGAAAAAGTACAATTTTTTCTACATTATGTACCTTCTTCGCATCATGCCAAGCCTCCTCATTATATTATCAGCAGCTGTACATACAGACAGTCTCGTTATCTCTGTTGGCTATGGCAGACACCGTCCACAATGTAGAAAAAAGACTCGTCACCTTACCACAAAAACAGTTGCGAATGTTTTGATGTTGTATGGTCGAGTAGTGAAAGTTGACTAGAATTAATGTAGTGAAACTTGTCATTGTAGGAGCAGCAGCAGCTGCTGCTGTTGCAGTTTTTTAGTATAAAGCAGAGTGGAACTTTTGCTACCGAGCGACCACCACCACATTATTCGTTGCCAATATTTGATAGTGCATGCATATAAAGTGTTATGAGTGGCAAAAAGGAACTATTAACATAATTTAGCAGGCTGTATTCATTCGAGGATACCTATACAAGGATTTGTTTACCGCATTACTTTAGCTGTCCCTATATAAAATACAAAATACTACATGTCATCATCATTTTCTCAATATATTATGCATAATCATTCACATTCGTTCGTGCTGCAAAGCAGTGAGAAAAAGACAATGACAATGCTGAATTGAGGAAGAAATATATATTAAGCACCTTGCCTTGCAGCAGCTTTATTTTTATTTTGCTGGTGACAACCAACGACGCTTAAACAGGATGGTAACATTTTGCATGCCTTTCAGAATAATGTATTGCCATTATCGCAAGAAATGAAAGGGAAAGAGCATAGCAGCAGTATCAACCAAACCACACTGCTGCTGATGCTAAGACATGACATGAATTTTCAACTTGTACGTTCGCGGTGCGGTACTAGCAGCACAAGAATAGTAGAATGTCTTTAGGGTTCATTTACTTTTAGAAGGAATAAATTGTTGATGGGAAGCTCTTCTTGCTAATTACCCGTGTCCAAGGGCTTGTCACATGAAAGTCACAAAAAAGGCTTTAGTATGCTGGTGTTGTCAAGTTTGAGAAAAAATGCAAAATCGTCAACCGTTACAAAAAAATGAAAGTAAGAGTTATTTTGGCAGTAGGGAATACATTATTCATGATGATACCGCCTGCAAGTTTAAGCGTTTTGTACCTCATTATTGCAAATTTCCCTGCAACATACATAATATTGTAATGTACCGATCATGTTGTTGTTGTTTTAGGCGCATGTAGGAGCGAGTATAGTACTATTCTCATATTTTACTGATACCTCATTATTGCATATTTCCCTGCAACATACATAATATTGTAATGTACCGATCATGTTGTTGTTGTTTTAGGCGCATGTAGGAGCGAGTATAGTACTATTCTCATATTTTACTGATTTGTTTACTGTTTTGTTAATGTGCATGTTACAAATGTTTATTTTCGTCAGACATGACGAGGACGAGACAGCATGACTGCAACATTTATTACCTTCATTCCAAAGAAAAGTAAAAATTTATTTTGAAGTGGAATGAGACAGACAGACTCTGTATGGCAAGCGTTATACGCGTTCATTTATGAAAAAACCTTGTAATGAATATATTATTATTATTATTTCGTTTTGACTCCCACGTTGAAGTTCATGGCTATGTACAAGTACATGTCAGCAAGACCAATACCAATCACCGTCAAAAAAAACTACAGATTTGTTTTGATTTAGCGCGTGCACACTTTAAACTTTATTTTATTCTCAAACTTTTCAATTTACGTCAATATCAAAGGAATAGTCAGAGCAAAAAGTGCAGCTACTTAAAAGCAAAATGTCAGTAAAATGCATAAAGTTTTTTTTTAGATTCAACAACTCCACATCACGCACATAATAAATAAAAAATGTATGCATTTGCCTAAAATAAAAAGCAGACATCATTATTCTAGATAATACATATTGATCGGTGCAAACTTATAATTGACACAGTTGAATAATGATCCGACATTTTAATGTCTAGAGCCAAACACAAAAAATGGCATCGCCTTTTTACCTCCCATTCGCTTTAATGAATCTGATGAGTAAGTACGCGTCATAAAGAAACGCGTGTAGGGCATGTCATTCACCAAACAGCCTTGCCACCCATCTGAACTCTCAAAAAATTTGTTCGCTCGTGAAACTACAGGAAAACTTTTTTCATGCAGTAAAAAAAGTGTGCGCCAAGTTGTCTTAAATTGCATGTTGTGTTTTATGCGCTATGTAATCTTTTGGCCTGTATTATATATTTTATCTAGTCGTAAAATTAGAAACAGGTTTCTACTTGCTATTATGTTATTACTTTTAAATGACTGTTTAAGAAAAAGAGAAAAAAACAAATACAATCTAATCGTCTGCTGCTATATAGCCTGCGCCTTTGAAACATTTTTTTAAAAGCAAGCAACCCAAGAAGATACATAAAAATGTGACCAATTCTCCTCACTGACTCAGATATGTAGTTCGAACAAATTGTTAATAGTCACAGTCACGGCATACTGCAAAAGATTTAGAGAAGAAAAAAATCTTGATTTTTATTAGTGTACCTATATACCTACCATTATTACACCACCATGTTTTTGGCATAAAATAATATATGCTTGCCGGCGGTGGTGCATGAGCAACTGTCATCATTACTTTACAAGCTGCCTTTAAAAGATCTTCCCATTCTCCTTTTAAGTAATTCAGATTTATAATATTGATCTCAGCGAGTGCAATATTGGTTTAGCCTCAATCTAGTAACAATTTATCAAGTTGCTTGAAAATGCACAAAAACATTCGAATCATTCCACTCCCCTCCTTACTTTTTACTACAAAGGATGGATATCTCTATAAATTGAACACTAGGAGAAAAAAACATTTTAAAACTTTAACCAATTTACCAGCGATACATTGTAGTAAAAAATCAGTTGAGCAGAGTATTTCGCTGTGGGAGACAGTTTGTGCATAACGTAGCATGGCTGTCAAAAAGCAACATTTTTATTAGACCTTTTATGAGAATTTATACATTTTGCGATAACTGACAATGAGTAATAGAATTTATTCCCTGTTTGCAGCAAAGTCTAAAGTAAGATCATGCCAGGTTTCATTATTACTAATCTAGACTTTTTGCGCAGTAAGCTGTAAAATGTGTTATCTTCAAGGTTTGTTATTTTTTAAATAAATAGATAAAAAAGTTAAAGTAAACTGCGCTTCATATTTTAAAAAATTGAGCTCTTTTTACGTTTTTACGGAGAAATGCCTGCATAGAAATTGATAGAAGACTTTTGTACAAAGAACAAATTGTGAAAACAAGATATCTTGTTCAATTTAGCAGCTTTTTATTTAATATAAAAAACTTTTAAGTATCTTTTACAAACGGCTGAAACAATTTCATGAGCAATACGCTTTTT
>JAANSP010001047.1:0-17095 GCA_036850745.1 Homidia socia
AATAGAATGTAAAGTCATTGCCGCAAAAGTAAAAATGATAAGCAAATCTTTTCAAAACTTCGGTTTCTCTTCCCTTTACTTTTCCCCACAACGACTGCTCTGTTGGTTTTGTTGTTGCTAGTAAAACAAGTGATTTTACACTTGACTGATTCCATACTTTCAATGGAATCAAAGAGGTCCTTAATATATTTTTAGAAGTGCGGAGACAAGAAATACAAAAATGAATTACCGACATGTTTAAAATTGTAAATTTGGTTGACCCATCCTTATTAACTACAAAAGCCCACATAAATAGGTCAGAGTAAGTGTCGGGGCGTTTGCCATCCACAAAGATTCGATTTCCTAAGTAGTTCGACAACCCCTTTGCCCAGTAATCTACTCTAACGAGTTTCTCGAAATTCACGATAATATTAAATGACCGTACGGTGGTTGACTTTAAAGGTGCGCTGTTTACTGGTCTGTTGTACCAGAAAATTATTGGGTAGTGAATGTTTCTTATGCGATATAATTGAAATGGGAAAATTCCAATTTGAACCTGACAGATCCAAGGTTTTGTGGCAGACGCGAATTTCAATAAATCGATTCTAACGCAATAATCAAATGCGTCTTCCTCCCAGTTGTATCCTTTAAAGTATATAGATTGGTTACAAGACAGGTACTCGTTTTTAATTTCAAAATTGTGCAATATGTTAGTACCTTTGGGCACTAAAATATTCTTGGGCTTTTTTAAATACGGGGAGTTGTACCGATACCGAAGCGTTGCTGGCTGTATTGATCTGATAACGATAGTATTTTCAACTTTTATAATATCCCCGTTGTAAAAATTATTTATGACGATTATGCAGTGAGAAAATGGACTCAATAGTATATTAAAATTATCAACGGTTGGTGACTTCCATCCAGCTTGACCGCGGTTTAAATCTTCATCCCATGAATAAATTATCGATGGTGACGATATGGACCACGGTATTAGACTATAGTAATTTTCTGACTTTTTAAAGGACAGTGCCAGTGTGCACAAGTAAGGAACGCTGAAAAATACGAAGTATGCACGATAGATAGGCATATTTTGTTTACTCTATTCTGAAACGAAAACTTTTAAATGTCAGTGGTGCATTTGAAATTGATTCAATTACTTTTTAGGGGACAGAAAACCACTGTTTGTGTACATTTTAATTAAAAAACCGATCATTTAGTTTTTTTGAATTTTAGCTTTCTTTTGTCTTTGATATGTCCGTTTGATATGTTCTTGTATCTTTGATATTATGTTCTTAGTTAAGAAGAAATACCAATTCCACCTTACTCAGCTCAATCAAACGTATTAGAAAAGTTGTCCTTAAAAATTCCTATGTTTTTCAAATTACGGTATCTACACCGTGGATTAAGTTCCACAGGATATGAACTGAACCATGATTCTAGACTGTAATAATGTTCGGGTGGTTCAGAGGATTCCACCACTTTGTAGAAGCAAAGAAACTAAAGAATAGTGAATTTCCTGGTGCTAATGTATTTAAAATAATGACGCTAAATAAATTTGTAGCTTCGTTCAAAAAAATATACTACGTGTACTTAAGAAAATGGTGAAAGGTTTTAGCATGAAATTCAGTCCATGAACATTAAGGGAGAAATGAAAAAGAGATAATTCAACATTTCGCAATACAAGTTTAAGGATGTTCTACATTAGTAATTAGACACCTGTCAGTTATCGTGAGTTGAGTAGATTTATAAATTAATTCGACAATACGGTATTAAAACAGAAGTTTATGGTATATTTATGTATTTAAAATAAGATTAAAATTGATGGCGAAAATGTTGTAGTTATTCTCTATGTGTGTTTAGCAATATAATAATTTTTACCACTGACATCATTGTGTAATCCAAAATGCCAACCCATTTTGCTTTTGTAAAGTTCTTTATCAGCAAAGTCTCAAACTTGAAGTACTATTTAAAGCAATCATAAAATATATAACTAAAAAGCTGACAATCTTTAGCAATTCTTATGGATAACTTTACTTCAATGCGGCGTAATTAAATTTGGCTTAATGCTTGAGTGTTCATAGAACTTTTGAAGTAGATTTTAATAATTCCCAAATGCAATACGTACTACTCGCCATTGATGACTCACCAACATTGTATTTTGCTTCCAAACAGGCATACATCTGTATTTCTGTGAGAGGTTAACACCAATTTTGGGAAAGGTTGACATGTGTTGAAAGACTCCTTTTTTATTTAAAAGTTACATTTCATTATATTAATTTAAATTACATTAAAATTCTATATGTTATTCTTAAAGTTTTTCAAGTTTTTGTCTTGCTGTCTCTGTCACTCATTAAAGCTGTGTTACACTCAAAAATATTTTTTACTGCTTCACTATCCTACTTATTTGGAGAATAAATAAACATGGAGAAAAACTACTCGCACGACAAGGCAGTGGCTTATATGAGTACACATAATTTGAATAATAACCAAAGATAATTTAAATAGGGCTCTCTCCAGAGTGGAGTACACACTGACTTTATGTAATAAGATAAATCATTAATGATTATTTTTTTGTTCTTGCAAGTCCGATTGACGATTCAGTTGTTATATATTATCTTTATTTTTGTTAATCAGATAAATGGCCTTAAATCAATTAGTAATTAACATATTTTTCTTCTTGAACAATAATTAAATTCTGACGTCGTGGGGACTAAAGATTCTTATGTTCAATTTAAAATTTAGATTCTTGCACATGGTTCGGGGTTCGAAAAATAACGTATTTGAATCTATTCGATGGCAATGAACTAAATCTAGAACATTCAACATAAGGGTTGCAGCCAGTGTTTAAATCAAACACTGATAAGCAAAATGGTTATACTTGTCTAATACGATTAGTACACTTTCTGAATTGGTTCAAGCAAAAAGCCACAATATAGTTAAATCCCAATCGCACTGTACAAATAGATTGCAAGCAAAACCAAAAAACTAGCATTGCTAGGTATTTGCTGCATTGTTCAACAATAAACAGCAGAATCGATATGAAAAGTCCTGCTGCAAGGACAGTGAAAATAACCAAAATATTGCCTTCCATATTCGGAGCCACAATGCGCGCTTCCTGTTCCATATTGTCATATTTGATTTTTAGGCTTTTTAAAAACTGCATCCACCACTCAGAAATTCCAGATTGCTGCATTCTTCGAAGGCGCTTTAGTAAATGCACCGTAACATATCCGGAAAGGTCAACCAAAAACGCACTGTCATTGTACAGTTCCTTTCCAACACTTACATACGGTTTGCCTTTGTTACGTAGTTCCCTAATGAGTTGATGACAGAGACTTTCAGGTAAAATCAGAGCAGTTTTGTCACACTTTTCAAATTCTCGATACAACATATTTTGTTCCATTTTCTTGAATGAATTCAAAAGAAATTGCCTTTCAGCTAAGTTATAGTGCTCTTTATTTTCATATTTACCCTAATGGATTTTGAAATGCTTATACAGTAATTGAGATACGTTTGGATGAAGCATGGAGGTGTTAAATAAGGCCATGTTAGTTGCATATGAATCGATGTGATGGTCAACTTCTGACCACGCACCTATGACCATTTCAATTTTGCTGCTATTTAGTAGAGCGGTTGTCCAGTGTCGATGTGTGTTAAGAGCATCTAGAAATGTGTCATTTAGCGCAGTTCTATTCAATTCGATATAATGAAGGTCGTATGACCGTGCATAGATATTGAAATTGTCATGTAGAAGATCTTGTATGGTCTCATAGAACAAAATTGTTCTCTGTGAAATCATATTATAGACGTTTGTGTTCTTGTATGCGTTGCTGAGTACAAGACCGCATATAAATATGCTACCAAGCAAACACCGCAATTTAGAAATCTTAGCAATTTTTAAAGGAAATGAGTCTCCTTGCTCAAGCAGCAATCGAAATATGAATTCCAAAGCACATCGTTGCCCATAGTGAGAAGAAATTTTTGTCTCAAGGAGCCACAAAATTTGTACCAAAAATGCAACTAATAAGACAGAGATTCCCGTAAATAACCAAACACTGGTTTCAAAGACGTTAAAATACTCGTGAAATGGAAAAGAGCTAACGCCTCTTCTCCCGAAACTAACAAATTGAAGTATACTATTTGTTGTATTCCATGCAAAATAAGTAGAGAACGTATTGGTGGGGCATATTGTCGACAATTATTCTCCAGGAAGTTTCAACTCTTCCCATCCAAGGCGAATGGTGTTTGAGAGCACAAGGTGCATTTTTGCGGCCAAGAAATGTAAAATTCTTCATGACTAGTTGATGTAAATGAGCGTACGCGCGATATATATTCATCTCAGGATTATCGAATTTCGACAAAGTCCTGGGAAATGATTTTTAGTCAATGTAAAAATATTGTTACAATAGCTAAAATCTAAATCCAGTTTGCTGATAAATTCAGTTTTTATAACATTTAAACCTCCCCACAATGACTGCTCAGTTGGTCTTGTTGCTAGCAAAACAAGTGATGTCACACTTGAAAGAGTCCATAGGTTTAACGGAATGATATAGAACCTTGAAAAATGTTTGGAGACACGGAAGTAAAAAGGATAAAACTGGATTACTAAAATGTATAAAATCATCCATTTGTTGGCCCCGTCCCCAGTATCTACAACTGCCATTATAAACAGGTCAGAATAAGTATCAGAACGTTTTGAATCTACAAGGAATCGATTTCGTACGTATTTAGCTTCCTGCTTCGCCTGCGACCTTGTCCATTTAATTTTTTCGACAAGTTTCTCGGAATTTACAAAAATATTGAGTGTTTGCACATTGGTTGTTTGTAAAGGTGCGCTGCCTGCCGGTCTGTTATACCAGAAAAGTATTGGATACTGGATGTAGTTTATGCGTGATGATGGAGGTTTAGATGGAAAAATCCCAATTTGAACTTGACAGAACCAAGGTTTTGTGACCGACACAAACTTAAATAAATCGATTCTAACACAATATTCAAATGCAGGTTCCTCCCAATCACTCCCTTTAAAATATATAGATCGGTTGCAGGGCACATACTCGTCCTTGATGAACAACATTTTGTGATATATTGATTCCTTTGGGTATCCAAATATACTTGTAGTTAGGTAAATATATATAGTATTTGTTTGTAGTGTAGCGTCGCCGGCAGTATTGACCTGACTATGATAGTATTTTCTACTTTCAAAATGTCCCCGTTGTAGAAATTAATGATGACGGTTATGCAGTGACCAAAAGGACTCAAGAGTAGGTTAATAATTTCAACTTGAAATTATCAATGATTGGTGTTCTGTGACTTACTTGGACTCGTGCGTTATTTAAATGTTCAAATTCATCCCATGAAAAGAACTCAGATGGTGACGACATGGACAACGGTATTATACTGTAGTAATTTTCAGACTTTTTGGAGGATACTACCAGTGTTTGAAAAAAGTAAATACTGAGGAATGCTAGGTATGCACGACACAGAGGCATATCTTGTTTTGAATTTTATATTGAGTTCTTGAATCACATTTGGCTTAAGGGTTCACTATATCTGCTTTTCAAAGTCAATGCAATGCTATTTTTGCTAAATGCTGCATTTAATATTTTGGTGGGAGACAACCACTGTTCTTGTTTTTTATTTACTCACAGAACTGACCGGAGGACAATTTGTTCATTTTACTTTTATTCATGTTCTTAATTATTTGTAAGAGCAAATCACTTTTCTATCTTACTCAACTTAACAGTTTCGAATAATTACAGGATTAAATTTGGCCTTGAAAATTCTATTATTTTTCAAATTAAGATATATGCCTCATGGACTGAGCTCCGAAGGATTTTAAACTGAACCATTATTCAAGACTGTAACAATTTCTGGATAGCTCAGAAGATTCCAGCGTTTTGTAGAAATACCGAAAACGAAAGAATACTGAACTTTTTGGATGCCAGTGCATTTCGTATAATGTCGCTGTGTATGTTTACAGCCTCGTGCAAAAATTTACACTACGTGTATTTACTTAAAAAATTACCAAGCTTTAAATGAACATTCGAATTTAATCGAAGAAAAATTTTGAAGCTAAAGAGGAATGGTAAAGAGGTTATTCAAAAGTTTGCAACACAAGTTAAAAGATGTTTTACTTAAGTTAACACAGACCTGTCAGTATTGAGTTGAGTAACTTGGCGATTCAAGGTATATAGGTTAATTCAAAACCACGCCTTTAAAGCAAAGTTGGTTACGCTTATGGATTTCGTATCGAAAATTCGATTAAAATTGTTGGCAAAAATGTTGTAGTTATTCTCTACGTGTATTTTGGAATAAAATAATTTTTACCTCTGACATCATTGTTTAATAGAAATGCCAACCTTTTTTGCTCTTCTTAATTCTCTTTTAGTGAAAATTGTAGTTTTATTTAACAGCAATCATAAAATATATAACTAACAAACTGAAAATCTTCACGTCAATGCGATTCAATTTAAATAAAGGTACTTACCGACACTGTCTTTTGTGCTTAAAAATTGGCATATATTTACAAATATTTATGTGAAAAGCTACTAACAATTTTTGGAAAGCGTGACGCGTGTCGAAAGGCTGAATAAAATAGAAGACGAAAATGGACGGTTACGTACAAGGCTAATGGTTTAGCGGCTAATCTACATTTTTCCAAAGTGAACAAAAAACTTGAAAAAGAAGAACAAGGAATTAATAATGTTTTCTGTTTATAGGTGGGATGTATTTGTAATTATCATTCTACACAATATTTTAGTCTTTTTTTATCTCCCTGTCTTTATCAATAAAGGTCTATGGCAAGAAAACACATTCTTTTAAAAAAAATCAAAATTATTAAAATATTATTTCATTGTCCGACTCGTTTGGAGAATAAATAAACACGGAGAAAGTCCATTGGGACGAAAAGGCAGTCGTCAATATGTAGATAAATAATTTGTAAATTTCCCAAGAAGCATTAGTTTGAATGAGGATCATCATTGCTTTTATATCATTTTTGCAATGAGGTTGATGATTAAATTGCTAATTTTTGTCTTCATTTTTTGTTAATCAGATAACTTATCTGATTAACAAAAAATGAAGACTTATCTGAGATAAGTGGTCATAAATAAATTAGCGATTAACATATTTTTTGTTTATCTTCACTAGCGCAAGACTTATGAATAATTTCACCAAAAATGACTAAAAAGTTATGAAACATTAACAAATTAGCTAATGTAGCAATTATTCGCCGCTAAGATATGCGCGTAGGTACTACTTTTGCAGATTTAGCACTAATCTTTATTATTAATTTTATTATTCCTATACTATAAAACATTCAATTTAATTGAAAACATAAAATTTGATATCGTAGTATTGATGGCCCGCTCCGTTGTTTTACCCACAAACTAAAACGGGTAGCTCCATTAAAGTTAAGATGTATATTCTTCTAAAGTTTATTTTACTTTTTTATTTCATTACCATGGTTACGAACGTGTAAACATTACATACATACTTAAATCCTTACGATTCAATGATCTGGTAAAATAAAAGATTAATGTAGCAAAATGGTTATATTTGCCTCATACGGTTAGCGAACTTTTTGAGGAGGCTCAAGCAAAAACCAACAAAATAAATAAATCCCAGTCGTACTTTATAAAAGGATACTAAGCAAAACTGAAAAATAACATTACTAGATGTTTACTGCATTGCTCAACTAAAAACAGCATAATCGATATGAAAAATCCGGCTGCAAGGACAGTGAAAATAACAAGAATATTTCCTTCCATATTCGGAGCTACAATATGAGTTTCCTGTTCCGTACCCTCAAGTCTCATTTCCACACTTTCTAGATACTGCATCAACCAGTCGGATATTCCAGATTGCTGCATTCCTCTTAGACGTTTTAGTAAATGTACCGTAACGAATCCGGACGGTTCGACTAAAAGCACACTATTATTGTAAGGTTCCTTTCCAACACTTACATACGGTTTGCTTTTGTTACGTAGTTCTTTAATGAGTTGATGGCAGAGACGCTCCGGTAGAATCAGAGCAGTTTTGTCACATTTTTCGAACTCACGATACAACATATCTTGTTCCATTTTCTTGAACGAACTAAAAAGGATTTGTCTCTCATATAAAGTAAAGTACTCTTTATGTTCAAATTCATCCTGATGCATTTCAAAAAGTTTATAAAGTAATTGCGAAACGTTTGGATGAAGCATGGAGGCGTTGATTAGGGCCATGTTATCCGAGTACAAATCGGTAAGATGCTCAACTTCAGACCACGCGCCTAAGACTATTTTAATTGTGCTGCTTTTGACGACAGCCTTTGCCCAGTGTCGATATGTGCTGGGCTTACTCAAAACTTCATGTGTTGTGCCAGACGTAATCACGTCGATATATGCAAGGTCATATGACCTTGAATAGATGTTGAAATTTTCATGTAAAAGATCCTGTATGGTCTCATAGAATAAAATTTTTCTGGGCAAAATCATGTTATGGACGTTTGTGTTCTTGTATGTGTTGCTGAGAACAAGACCAAAAATAAATAAACTGCCAAGAAACCACCGCAAGTTTAGAACTTTAGTAACTTTTAATGGGAATGGGTCTCCTTGCTCCAGCAGCAATCGAATTATAAATTCCCTAGCACATCGCTGCCCATAATAAGAAGTTTTTCTTTCAAGAAGCCACACGACTTGTATGAAAAATGCAACGATTAAAACAGAAATTCCTAAATCAAACCAAACACTTGTGTTAAAAACGTTAAAATATTCACGAAATGGAAAAGAGCTAACCCCTCGCTTTCCACAGCTAACAAATTGAAGTTTATTATTTGATACATTCCATGCAAACGAGTAGATAAAGTTTTTGTGGTATGCATTGTCGACAATTAGTTGCCACGAAGTTTGAATACTTGCAATCCAAGGCGAATGATGTTGAAGAACGCAAGTTGCTTTTTTGCGGCCACGAAATGTAAAATTCTTCATGACCAGTTGAAGTATGTGCGCGTATGCAAGATGTTCATTTGTGTCAGGATTTTTGGACTTTATCAAAGTTTTGGGAAATGAGTTTTTGGTTAAAGTAAAAATATTGTAACAATAACTTAAGTAGAGATCCAGTTTGTTCGAAAGTTCAGTTTGTAGACCCTTTATCATCCATGAAGATTCGATTCGTTAAGTAGTCTGCGAACCACTTTGCCTGTGATGTTGTCCATTCGTGTTTTCTGACGAGTTTCTCTGAATTCACAATAATATGGAATGATTGTTCATTAGTTGATTTTAAAGGCGCGCTCTTCTCTGGTCTGTTATACCAGAAGACTATCGGGTACTTTATGTAGTTTATGCGTGACGATGGAGGCTTAGATGGAAAAAGCCCAATTTGAACTTGACAGCTCCAAGGTTTTGTGGCCGACGCAAACTTTAATAAATCGATTCTAACACAGTAGTCAAACGCGATTTGCTCCTCCCAACTATTCCCTCTAAAGTATATAGATCGCTTACAGGGCGTATACTCATCTGTAATTTCAACATTGTATGATATATTGATTCCTTTGGGAAACCAAATGTGCTTGTATTGAGGTAAATAATCAGAGTATTTGTAATGTAGCGTCGCCGGAAGGATTGACCTGACTACGATAGTACTTTCTACTTTCAAAATGTCCCCGTTGTAGAAATTATTGATGACGGTTATGCAGTGACCAAAAGGACTCAATAGTAGGTTGAAATTATCAATGATTGGTGCTCTTTGGTTTGCTTGGACTCTTATGTTACTCAAATCTTCAAATTTATCCCATGAAAAGAATTCAGACGGTGACGACATGGACCACGGCATTATACTGTAGTAGTTTTCAAACTTTTTAAAAGACTGTACCAGTGTGTAAAAATAAGGAATACTAAACATTACAAAGTATACTCGATAAAGAGGCATGTTTTGTTTTGAATTTGATTTTGAGTTCTTGAACCACATTTACTTTATGCAAAAGTTATTCCAGCTTTTAAAATATAATGATCATTTGGGTCATTAAAATATTTAACAGAGAGGAAAACCCTTATGCATACTTTTCAACTTTAAAACTGACGAAATAAAAACAAGTTCGATTTTACTTTGTTCATCCAATGTTTTTGTTGATTTGTATAAACAAACCCCTATTCCATCATTATCAGGTCAAACCATTATATCCGTTTAACTTATTGTGTCTTCATATAATATGTGTACTAGAAAAGCTTTGTATACTTTTGTATCTTGTTGTATTTTTGTATCGATGTCAGTTTTTTAAAAGTAGTCGTCAGTACTCAGATCTATGGTAAACAAAATTATGCAAAAAACTGGGATTTCGTACGACTAAATAATAACTAGCAAGTCCTGTGAGTAGTTGCTTCAAGGTATTTCTCAAAAACGTTTTGAATTTGCAGCAAATACGTTTTTTGCATGATCGGCAGTTTCCTTAAGAATATTCCTGTTGACTTGATATGTTTAAAAGAGTTTTTACCTTCCGTTTATAAAGTTTACAAATACACTTGCACACGGCACAATATACATTCGCAATTGCATCACATTTTTTATTTGTAAAATTTTAACGTAAATTTGTTTAATGGCTCTACAGTTCTTCAGAAATCTGAATTGGTTTTATATAGTGCTGTTTTGCTCATCAAATACGTGAAATGTTAAAAACAAATAACTCACGTATTGGCTAGAAGCTTTCTATTCTACCATTCCATGGAAAACTTTTATTTTGCTTTGTTATACATACTAAGAAAAATGAAATGCCAGACATCACAAAGAATATTCAGCAAAAGCAGAGTTGTTTGGCGTAAGCGTTTTTTTTACTTAAGTTCTACACAAAACTTTTATAAGTATTTGCAGAAAAGAGAAAACAATTCAACCAGATATTTCCCATTGACACTTCAGTCATCTCTATAAGTTTTACAAGTTATCACCATTGTATAGCACAAGCTTTTCCACAAATGTATAAATAAACTGTTTCTATGTGTGTTTTCACAGTTACACATTGTTTATAAGTATTTCATTGTGAAATTGTTAGCAATTGTTAAGACAATCTTTTAATTTATGGGAATACTCAGTTTAGAGTTGTATCAATTGTTTTTATGTTTATTCAGATTCAGTTTATTTGTAAGCATATCCAAATACATCAGCTTTGATAAGTCTTAAGTGCAGGGAAAACTAGGCACCCAATAACATGAAATGTTTCTTTTATTAATAATTTTAACAAAGGCAATCGGCTCAATGCCATTCATGCCTAATTTCAGCAACATAGTGCAAAGGTAACGCAATAAACTGGTATTTACAGGAATTTTATGGAACTTGCTTTCTGCGATTTAATGAAGTACAGCACAAAGCACAATATTAAAGTATTGGCTCGACTTTTCAAGTTTGTATATGCTTCTGAGTTTTCTAATTTTTAAGCATGTTCCAAACATAATACGTTACGTAGAAAGATGAAGGGGATTTTCCGTGGGCGCAAACGGAAATACTAACGTAAATGAGAAATTACGTAATGTGGGGGCAGGATCGAAAAACCCGACTTTTTGCCGTAACATTAAATAAAGACGATAATAGAAATAAGGTGGACTTTGATCAACTCGGTTATGTTTCTGCCCACATTATTTCATATTTGACCTTGTAATTTTTCGCAAGATTATTTAGTATGGTTATCGGAAAAGCCGTTGGTGTTGTATCGTATTATTAGACTTCCAAGGATACATTTATGTTTACCAGATGAAAAATCGCTAATACTTTGTTGAACCCCTAAACAGAAAGTAAATAGAAAGAAATTACAATTAACTGAATTTCCAACCTCTCGTAAGTTCTTTATATTGCAATGATAGCAATATTATCTCCTCAAAACATATTTATTAAACTTTTAGCTAATTTTCTATTGATAATTTTGGTGCAATTTCAAGTTATAGTTTTTGAACCTCTAATACAACTGCAGTGATTGTAAGCTTGGTTTTGTTCAACGGTAGCATAACAATAGCTTTGAAAGCTGCCATAAGGGTAATTTTTAAAGTATTATCGGCATATAAAAAGTGGGAGTAGTTCTTTCCGAATCAGCAAATATTGGGCATGTAAAGGGATTAAACATATCTCGTACCAAATAAGCCTATACATACTCTAGAAGCATCAAGACAAATGTATGTTTAACGAGCTTTAAACTATACTCTTCAAGTATAAACAATTAGAAAGCACATAAATATATACTGCTAGTATGCAGTATTATCATAACCATGACAAAATGATTACAAGGAAATTTTTGAAAAGCAAAGCTTGTGCATCAAATGCAGGAAATTTTCCTCGATGAACTGGATAGACAGAATGAAAAACTTTGCATTCCTGATAAATTCGCTTTTTTATATCTGGTACCACATTGCATTACGATGAGGTAAGAGTCAACAAAATATAAACTTGACTTATCTTTTCTTACTCCTGTCGAGTGTGCAATCCATAATATTGTAGTAGAATTTGAGCTTACCCAGAGGTGGGTAATCCCAAAATTCTAGCAGTGGGATTAGTGATTAGGGATTACTTTACATTTTTTTGCTTCTATAGGATTAGTGATTAGGGATTACTTTACAATTTTTTGCTTCTATGGGATTAGTGATTAGGGATTACTTTACATTTTTTTGCTTCTAGGGGATTAGTGATTAGGGATTACTTTACAATTTGTTACTTCTGTGGGATTAGTGATTAGGGATTACATGAGATTTTTTGAAATATGGGATTAGGGATTATGGATTATTGTCTTGTTTATACAAGCAGCATTGGTGATAAAAATGCTTACCATTTATCGTTAACCAGATTAGTTAATAGTAAATTATTAACTTGTAGAAACGAAGTTGGTATAATCCATGCATGAATTTCAAATTTGCTAATAGCAATGACGTAAAAGCAAGTCAGAAAATGGTTTTCATTTTGTAATTGTGCTCTAAATAAAACATGAACTTGTTACTCTCACGATCAGCCCATTTCTCGGCTCAATCAGAGAATATTTGTACACTTTCCTGCAATCTTACTGCAAAGTGTCAGTCAGCGTCTTGTTTCATATACACTACGATATATTTATGCAAATGATGCAGCTAATTTTGAGTGTAGTTAACACAAAACAAGTAGCTATTTGTCAAAACTCGGGATTAGTGATTACTGATTACTTGAATATTTTTCAAAAGTAGGGATTAGTGATTAGTAATTACTTCGGAATTTTTTTGACACTCGAGATTAGTGATTACTTCGAAATTTTTTTGACACTCGGGATTAGTGATTAATCTAATCCCTAATCACTGATTAGTGATTACTAATCCGTGATTACCCACCTCTGAGCTTACCATACTTGATTCGAGTCAACTGGTTGTTAATACATATCATTTATACCGACAATAGAAAATTATAAAATTTGATTATCGAAAAGAAATTTCTAGATTTTAGCAGATTTAGATATATACTGTCCTGGACATTTATATAATACATAGTCGAAATTCCAAAAAAGTTTACTTTTTCTGTTTCAACAAATTCAGAAAGATAAACGCCACTAAAATTTGACGCTTTAGTAAATCCTAGCAGAAATGCTGAGTCAAAGGTTCTATTACCTGACATCCTGTTTGATAAATGCAGGAAGAACATGTGGTTCACATGTATTACTCTTTGACGTCAAAACAGTAAAAGTTTTGAAATCGAACGATTTTAAAACTATTAAAAAATGCAAAAGAAACTTTGCCTTGTTTACCACCTGGATGGTCTGCATGATGTTCAACTCGCTGGTTTCCATTAGGTTTGGAGACCTCAACACCACATGTCTTAACGCGCTATACTTTGTGGTAGCAGTAGTATTGTTATCAACAGTTGCTGTCCTGCACATCTGCACGAGTGATATTTTAATTTTTGTCAACGGAACAATAGAATTTATCCGCTACATTCATAGTAACACAAAGATAATATGATTTGGCAAACTTTTTTCACAAAAGTCACGTTTGGTTTTAATTCAACATCTTCATTATTTACAGAAAAGTATCCGCCTGAATACAATCCGGAAAAGAACAAATTGAACGGAAAGGTGGAGAACTTTTTGGTTTTGTTTTCCATTACCTGCATTTCTTTCAGCGTTCTTACTTTCTTGTGTTGCATCTACAACCCTAGAGAAATTTTGTTTTTTGGCTATCTGATTCCTGATCCAATCTACAGTTTTTTCCCTACAGGAATGTTCATCGCGCTGTTGCACGGCTATTTGATGTTAGTTGCAGAACTTAACATTGCCTTGTTTGGTAGTGCCGCAATTATGTATCTGTTTTATGTCACCAACTTTCTTACTACAGAACTCTTGCTTGGTCGTAAATATTATTTATCTATCGATTTGATACGACAGCAAAAACATTTGATTCATGCATTTAGATCCTTCCAAGTGTTAAATGAGAATGTAATGTGCTTTGGAGGTCCACTATTTACTGGATTTAACGTTTTACTTACAATATTGCCGACATTAGGAAATTTTGTTTTCATAAAATATTTTAACAAGCTGCACTTCTTTATAAAACTAAATGTGTTTTGTGGTTCATTATTTGTCGAGTTATCGTGGGTATTTGTACTACAGTTTGGAAAACATCTGTTCGTAAGTGGTAACAAAATGTTTGTATCGTGGAAACGAGAGTTGTGCGGTTACAAAAGATATGATGCAAACATTATGAGAAGATTTGTAAAGAGTTGTCGACCTGTGATACTCCGGCATGGAAATGTTTTTGTTATTGGTAGGATGACACAGCTCATATATTTAAAGGGGATTTCTCGAGGCACATTAAGAGTCCTTTTAACAAGCAGAAAGCAATTTTGAAAGTTTGAACAAAAAAGCCAAAATTTTTCAAAATATTTTAAGAAAACAAAAAAATGGTTTGAAAAGTAAAAACTTTTACAGTTAAAGAATCAATACTTTATAATACATAAGTCATGTGTTGGTTTGGATTTTTCATATCCTTTCTTCATTTGTCAATGTTGAGATTCCAACTAAACGCAATTCTAAATATCCATTTGAAATACTTTATAATACATATGTCATGTGTTGGTTTGGAGTTTTCATATCTTTTCTTCATTTGTCAATGTTGAGATTCCAACTAAACGCAATTCTAAATATCCATTTGAAAACTTCATGGTTTGCGATTCAAAGCATTCCCAGAGACACGCCTGTTAACCGAGGGATTTTTACCAAATTTAATTTGAAAACTTTAAAACAAAAATGTTGATTTGGGGTGACCCGCTGCTCTGGATACCTTTCAGAAATTTGTTTTAAACCACTAACTAATATCTTTCGTAATTCATTAGCAGTAATTGAATTCATTTTTGTATGAGCTTAGTCGCAATGTATCTTTTTATAATTTAAAAGAGAACAAAATGCTTTTAGTCCAACTGGTCTTAAAGATACGGAATAAAAGAAGTTATTTAAAAAAACGAAAACCACGTTTACACAATGGTATATTTTATTTGCTAAATAAAGGTTTTTAACGCTTTTGTGTACATTATTTTTTACAGAACTAAAATATTTTATCTTTATTTTGTTTTCAAATGCACATGCTTGAGCAAGTATTTTAAGTAAAATTAAATAACGATATAAATTTAAATTATTAAGGTTGAAATTATGTAAAAAATTTATGAACCATTAGAAAAACCAGCACATAAAATTAACAAAATTATTAGCAAATTTTCTGTAGCTTGTATAAATTTTTGATAAAATGACATCATGATGTATTTAAACGATAAAAAATATATATAAAGATAAATTTTAAAGATAAGATACTTGATATTTTCGATTTCTAATTTCATTATTAAAACTTTTCTTAGCAAATACGTTGGATTTATGGCACGTAGTGTTAAAGGTATGTGAAAAGCTAATTGATCTAATGTTTCAAAGCATTTAGGCTTCTAAAACAAATGCACTAGTGCCCAAATTTATGAAACAAAGATATTTTTATTTGTTTTGTTTTCACTAAGAAATGAAAAATTGCTCGTTATACGAGTGGCTGAAAGTATTAGATTTCAAGTATCGCCGCTGTACATACCACTTTAATATCAACACGTATCGTAAAGACATTCAAATATTCGTCTGACCCAGTCTGCATTGTCGTACATAAAGTGCATCGCTCGAAGCATTTTTATAATTTCATAATAAAAATAATAGGTATAACAAGTTTTCGAATCATTTGTCCAGCATTTTCAAGGAAATATGCAAGGATCCAACGCATACAGGAAAAGTAATGTTTTACTCCATTTATTGTTAGTGTTACTAGTTTCACTTCCGATTTTTATTTGCGAAATTCCTGTTTCGCGCTACAATGTTTTTAAATGTCCGTTACAAGTTCTCTTTACTGAATTATATCCGTTTCTTGGGCATTGTACAGCACAGTTTTCCACTACTCCTATTTCGGATTTTGAGGAACACAATGAATGCATAAAAGTATATCGCAATAGCGTTTTCATTTCATCCGACTCTCCGCCAACCAATACTAGCTGTTACGACTTTGAAAATAATTTTCAACTCAACTACACAAATATGTTTTCCCCACTGCGGCACAGTTCGTTCTGTTGGTTAAAAGTGACACCCTTTCCCAATACAAATGCACAGTATGAAAAGAAAAGCAAGTATGAACACAAACTGCAAAAAGATGGACTGACAAGTCTAGCCTTAAAAGATAGCGAATGTTCAAATGAAGATGCATCCAAATCACGACTCGCCTCACCGGAATACATTTTGATATTTCTTGACGAGTCGCCCCACATGAAGATTTCCGAATATTACGATTACCACTTTATTACGTTACCCAAAAACCTACAATTAGCAAATGTTCTTGTGGCTATAAAGCGAAGTTCAAGAAACGAAATCTTACTGTACCGAGGATGTCACACATGCTCCAAATTGGACTATCTGTTAAAACAAGGATACCTTTTGCACAGAGGAGAAATTGTGAAAACTGTGGTATTATTGGAAATCAAAAAGGTATCTTCTATATCTCAACAACATTGGAATCAACTGTGGGAAACTACCCAACTCAACGAAATGGGAACACCTCAAGACTATAATGGGGTTTCCAGGAAATTACTGAATTGCCACATTTTTCGCAAAAAAATTTCCCACAAGTCA
>JAANSP010001048.1:0-17089 GCA_036850745.1 Homidia socia
CTGCTGCAGAGTTTCTTTCTGCTCCATGCTCTATTGTTTATCAATACCTGCATTGTTGGCTATTGTTCAAACTAAAATTCTATTGATGACCACTACATCCACACTCTCTTGCTTTACTCCTCTCTGTTGTCTGATCAATATCAGCAGACCGGACAGGACATACGACACATGCATTTTTTTGTAGACATACCCACCTTCTATTATTCCATTTACTGAAAAGCAGTAGCCAGTAGCTAGCCAGCAACTTAAACAATGCATCCTTTCAATGAATAGGCTTTTCATTCTCATTTTTTTAGACCGGCACAAAAAAGTCACCAGCAGCATAGTACACTGCTATGTGTATCCAATGAGTAATAAATGGGGACATTGAAAAGCCTCTCCTTTCATCTCCAATGGAGTAAAACCAGCCAAAGAATGGTCAGCTACAGTAAACATTGACATAGGCTCACTTACCAACAATAAAAAGGACACTTTTATAGGATAGATTTTTTTAAATTACATTTTAAAAAGTCATGCAGCATTCTTTTCTCTCTGCATTCACACAGACAAGCTTACAATTAGAATTTATCGATACGTCCGGCCTTTTTGTTCTCCCCTTCTTATTGAATGAATTACTTTATTTTGCAGTTGAAAAAAATATGAACAGTAGAATTCATCAAGCGTGTCCACAATTTAGTGACCAGTCTGCTGCTAATAATGTGTTAAGCTTTAATAAAGAATAAAGCTTCTATGTACTACTATGTAGAATATTTAATGCATTGATCAAATTTTATTCAACTTTAAATTAAATTAAATATTTGATGTTTTTCTTATTTATTTGAATTTTTAGCTGGATGCTTTACTCCAGGAATATTTACAGCGCGAAACAGTGTGATGGATAGCATAACCGTGGATTGAACTTTTAGTAATGTGTCTATAGGTATTTATAAATACCATAAATTATTAATATTATTTTCAAATTTAAGATTCCCATACAAAAATTGAAATATTAAAATTTTATTTAAACATCCATTTTATAGGCTTTTATCCCTATCATCGTCAACAACTTACTGCACTGCTGCAATAAAAATGGCTGCCTCCTCTTGTTTTGCGTGTCCGGTTTTGAAAATAATGCTCATGTTATATTATCACATGCAGGAGGAAACAAGGAAAAGAGGGGGATTTTCGTTGACAATTTTTTTATATCATCAATGGTCGGTGTTAGTAACGGAGATGCGGGTTTCTCTCTCTCCCTACCCGGATCGATCGGATCGAATTATTATTATCTGATTTCGGACGACGGACGGCACTGTGTAAAAAAGTCTATATTGCCAGAAAAAAGGGCAATACATTAATCCCTTTATACTCAAATAATTCTATGGAAAAGCAAACACCCTCTTATTTTTCACCATGGTAACGAACATGGACACCAAGGAAAAAAATGCATGGTATGACGTTGATTAATGAAAAAAATAAAGATTTCGTACAGCTTAAATTTCCTTATGTTAATCCATTAACTTTTTTACGTTTGTTTGTTGTCATGGTTACAGGAGGGAGTCCATGATAAAAAAAGGAAATTTCCAGAAAGAAATCATCCTCATCATCAACGTTGATCGTCTCCATCACCATTATTACCATACCACCACCATCCAACACCTTCATCATCATCGCGATGATCGTCACCACCCCTACAGGAAAATAAACCAAGCGATCGCCACCGGAGATGAGATTTTTTTCTTTCTTCTCCACTTTTTTTTCGCTCCTCCTGATTCTTCTCCACTCCAATAGCATTGGACTTTGGACTTTCCCAAAAAAAATCCAATATACCCACACGTACATTTTTTTGCTTTCTTTCTTTTTTTCCAAGACGAAGGGAAAAATAAGGAAAGAAAGGAAATGAGTCTCAATCTTGCTGCTTGCTATGGTCTTGTTGGTTGGTTGGCTGACTGGGGTCTGCTGGGTGAGTGATTGGAAGTGACTCGACGTGGTCGTATAAAAACCAAGCCACTTGGATGGATACTACTACTACTGCTAGCCATTGGAAAAAGCTACAAGACAAGAAAAAAGCAAGATGACTAGCACTACTAAAAAAACTTGGGTGGAATATGAATGGATAGATATAGAGGCAGCAAGTTTGCATGTATAGTCAGTAGTCAGTACTAGACTAAGAAAAATAATGTATTATGTGAGAGAGTGTCGTCGTGGTATGGTGAAGAGGAGGCCTTGTGTATAGGCATTTTTTTCGGGGAAGGGAGAAGCGTGAGTTTTCTGAGAGAGAGAGAAAAAGAGAGAAAAGTAGAAAGACAAGCTTTAGTGCTGACTCACCATCATCGCCACTACAACTTGTACTAGCAGAGCAACGGACGGACGGATGGATGGATGGATTTTTTTTGGAAAGAAAAAGGGGAAGGGAAAAAGTGTAAACTTTCACAAGGGAAAAAGGAATGGAAAATGGATGATGATGTTGATCGTGAGTTTCTGCCGAGTAATATAAGAGTGTTGTGTATAGACGGGGGATTGTGAATACACGAGTATGTAGTTCTATTAAGCGTGTACTATGCACATATGGACAACAAGGATGGATGGATGTTTTTCTAGGGAAAATCAAAGAGAGAAATTACAAGCTGTATTTGTAGTTGTAGGAGTTGTGTGTAGACAGAGAAAATCCTCCATTCCCCACCACTTTTTTTGCTGATCATCAGTTCAGTTGAGCTGGTTCCGAGTTGAGTGGGAGAAGCGGTGGTGGTGGTGATGGTATAGCTATGCCCATCCAGTATGCATTTTATCTATCCATCCATAATATTATAGGCAGCAGGCAGGCATGGAGCTAGGAAAAACTGAAGAAAATGCCAATCGATCGGTCGGTCACCACCACCATCGCCACACACATTCACTCACTCACTCGGCACAGGACTAATACTACATAGTACACTGCCATCACCACCACCACTAAAACATTCGTAATTTTTTTTTCTCTCCTTCCCTCTCACTTTCTCCATTGGACATGCTAATATGAAATAGAACATGGTGGACCATCAAGATTATATTATATAAAATAGCAGCAGAGTGCAAGTGTTATCATCGTCAACCAGCTATAGTAGATACAGAAATGTATATTTTTTCTTGAGTCTTGATAGAGAAAACTCTAGTGCTCCATATGAAACAAAATGAAAAAAACAACAATGCTATTTTAGTAGTTATAGCAGAACAACAGGAAAGTAATAACAAGTTGGTGAACAAAAACAGCAGCATAGCACACAACAACTAATAGCTAAGATGGATGGATTGGTCGGATGGATGGATGCATGGAATGGGGAAAAATGCTAGAGAAAGAACAAGCACACATGCAACTCTTCTCACTAGTCTCTCGCCACCACTGGATATTTCCAATGTAAAATAAATGGTTATTATGGAGTTTTCTTCTCTGGNTGCAACTCTTCTCACTAGTATCTCGCCACCACTGGATATTTCCAATGTAAAATAAATGGTTATTATGGAGTTTTCTTCTCTGGTTACAACTACTAATGCTGCTGCTGCTTCTCTTGGTGAACGAGGAGGTGGTGGTGGTGGTGGTGATTCCATTATGTTTTTACCCGGCGTTATATGCATTTTTTTCTAAATTCCCTGCTACTCTGCATTCTCTTCTCCCGTTTTGTTGTTACTTTTGCTGTTGTTGATGGTGTTGTCGTCCTCGTCTCGGGTTACTAGCCAAGCCAAGCCAAGCCACAAGACGGAAAAAAGGGAAAGGATAGTAACAGTTGCACTTGTGATGATGACTTCTGCTCTGCTGCGATTACCTAAAAAATTAAGCTTTTTCTAGACTCAAAAGGTATAGTCGCTTGTATAGGGGCTATACTAGTATACTTGTAGTATTTGCTTGTTTTATAGACTATAGTTGTTATTATAGGGGTAGGAGTAGTAGTATCACTTAATATTATCATAAATTTAACAACTTTGTTAAAAAAATGTTAAAACGATTACATGGTAATTACATCAGCCGTTAGTGTGCTGGGGAATAAGGTGATGAGAAGGTGATAATGAGAATGATTAATGGGATTAAAGTGATAATTTATGGATGAATAAAAAAAGTAGTACAACTACCAGAACACATGTTGTTGCCGTTATTATAATTTATTTTAAAGTTGATTCCATAAATAAAAATATGTATTTACATTTTTGTGTTGGTCTTTCATTCATTTCATAGCAAAGCACATTTAATCAAATCATTGAAGAAATTGAGGATTTAGGAGTGGAGACATAACTACTACAAGCTTCAATAGCAATTTCCACAAAAAAAATTCAAATAGGTTGCCAGTGGATAAAACGTGTGCAGCCTAAGTAGCAGCAGTAATAATAATAATAAAAAGGAAGAATGGAGCCAAAAAAGTAAAAAAGGAGAGAAGGACTAAGGCTGTTGAGGTTGAAAGACACACGGAGCAAGAGAGAGAGAGATTGGAAAAAAGAGGGATAGAGGAGTAGTGCATTAAGAATATTGTTTTGGCCAGAAGGAGAGTAGTGGAGAAAATATTTTGGAGAGATGGAAAATGATGCATGGCAAATATAATAATAATAATAATACGTGCTTTATATGCATGCATGAATCTCTCTCCATGTACCTACCTATATATGTCGTCGTCGGTCTTCGTTTGTGTGTGTGTGTGTTTTTACAAGATAAAAGTTAACCAAGAGCACAGACAGAGAGAGAGAGAGGAGGACGAGGACCAATGAAAAATTTATTGAAAATGAAATTATAACGGATTTTCAATCTTCGAAAAAGCATTTTCCTCTTTGGCTCTATTGGCCAGAAGGAGAGTAGTGGAGAAAATATTTTGGAGAGATAGAAAATGATGCATGGCAAATATAATAATAATAATACGTGCTTATATGCATGCATGAATCTCTCTCCATGTACCTACCAAATATGTCGTCGTCGGTCTTCGTTTGTGTGTGTGTGTGTTTTTACAAGATAAAAGTTAACCAAGAGCACAGAAAGAGAGAGAGAGAGAGAGGAGGACGAGGACCAATGAAAAATTTATTGAAAATGAAATTATAACGGATTTTCAATCTTCGAAAAAGCATTTTCCTCTTTGGCTCTTGACTTGCTTTACTTATTTTAGAGCTTGTAGCTAAAAAAGTGTATAGGCAGTTGTTTTACTGATGCTCGAAAGCTTTCAATGTTCTTCCAAAAAATATGTATTTACTTGGTGGTGGTGGTGGTGGAGGAGGATGAGGAGACGTCACCAATTTTCCCCAGTTTCAATTGCATTATTGGAGAGAAGAAAACAAGGGAAGAGGTAAGTAAGTAAGTAAAGTGGAATGTACCAAGAATATATATTTTTCTTCATCTTCGCCTCGCCTCCTCTCGTTTCTCCTGATCAAGAGGAAATGTTATTTTTGGAGAAGGCGACCAGAAAGGAGCCACCAGAGAAAATTGTAGCCAGCCAAAAAACCAAAAAGCACTGCATCATAATCATCATCAACCTAGTCGTTGTTGTCGTTGTCGTCGTTATAATCATTGTGATCGCACTGAAAATAGCAAAAAAGAAGAGATTTCTGGTTTTGTAAAGTAAAAAATGGTCTATATACATTTATGTGTAGCTGCAAGTAGTGCGGAGCCCCCAGCAAAATAATACCTTTATTCTCAGAAAAAGAAAGAAAGCAAAGGACAGGAAAGGTGGACTTGAAAAGGGTAGGAACAATATAAAAATTTCCACAAATGGTTTTGCATAAGTACACAGGTAAGATGAAGAAATCTTTTGACGAAACAAAAACGCAAATTTTATTCTTCTTGTCGTTGTCGTCATCATCATCACCTTCATTTCATCTTGTTTTTTGTCTCTTTTACTTCATTTTGTTCAAAAATGTGAAAGAGGGATGACTTTGATTTTGTTGATTTTGTGCGCATCGTCTTCATCTCAACGCGAATAAAATTTATAGTGGGTATATCAAAAAAATAAACAAAAGGTATAAAACCGGGTGGAATATTGGGAAAGAGAAAGCAGAGAAAAATCCACGTCTTATTGGGAATAAAAATGGAGGAAAGGAGTAAAGTACATATTTTGCTGGAAGGCAGTTAAACGAAAAGAGAGGGAGAAAAAAACACGGCTTTCTCTCGTTTCTTTTTCTCTGCTCTTATATTTCACGTTTTTACGATTGTTTTTGTTTCTTGGTTGTAAAGAGCAAGAGAAAATATAATGCTGCGACTTTGATATAGCTAGAACGAGAGATTGGAAAAAGAGTGCGGGAGCAGCAGCAGCATCTACGAAGAAAAAGAAGATAGTAAAAAGTTTGACAGGGACAAAGCCAAAGAAGAATAGGACAAGTAATAATAAAAGAAATGAAGAGATGGAATATGTTATTAAATAATAATAAAAATAAAAGAAAGGCAGAGAAAGAGAGAGAGAGATCGACTTTTGGTTGAGCGACCTGCCGAGATCAATCAAATTCCTTTTATTTTTATTTTTATTAAGAAAAAAGAACAACAACAGAATTACATACTCAGTGTCATATAAATAGGGAGGCATGTACATGAGTAGGCAGGGAGAAAGTCATGGAATACGTAAAAGGAAACAAAGTTGAAAAGAGTAAGAATGGCAGAACCAGGAAAGAATTAATTCAAAAGTTGTTAATCAAACAGATTTAGTTCAGTTATTACTCTTTTTCATACGAAAAATAATGTGAGATAAGATTGCAAAAAGTTAATTTACAGCAAAAATAGTAATAATAACAGTAATGTTTAAATTGAAATAAAATATAAAGGGAATTTTCAAATTTTGCATCAAGATTCGACAACTCCATCAACGCAACCATCTTAAAGTGACCAGCTGCCAAAATTCTAAAAACTAAATTATTTTTCGAAAAACGATTTTGAATACAACAACTTGCTATTTTCCCGCTTTTCTACATTTTAGCTTGCACCCCATCATCATTTGAACCTGTTCAGGGAAATATCTGTTTGTCCCTTGTCCTTCTTTCCTCATCCTTCCATCCATCCATTTTCATTCGGCAGATGCCAGAAAAAAAGCTATCAAAGGAAAAAGGATCACCGCTACCACCACCACTATGACTCCTTACTCCCACCGTGCACTGCTACTTACCACCATCACCATTCTTCTTCCCTTTTATCCGGATTTCCATAATTTAAACTTATAATAATAATACCTAAGCATATAATATATTAAACAGATAAAAATTCTATAACTAACCGACTCATATATGGGAGCTTTGAGAAATAAGAAAAAAACTAAAAGAAAATGGGCAAGCAAAAAGAAACAGCTCGGCGGTTGATAGTGATGTAGAAGCAGTAGTAGCCCTGGTCTAGCAAGGAAAAAGGAGTGAGAGTTTTTGTGAAAAGAAGCAAGGAGGCGAGTAGTGAAACGGCGAGCAGAAAGGTGGTTGATAGTGATGTAGAAGCAGTAGTAGCCCTGGTCTAGCAAGGAAAAAGGAGTGAGAGTTTTTGTGAAAGGAAGCAAGGAGGCGAGTAGTGAAACGGCGAGCAGAGAGAGAGAGAAGGAGTGAAAAAGATTAATTGCTCTTGTCTCATCGGCACACTATAAATATCTTAGCGAGGTTGGGTGAGCGAGAGAGAGAGAGAGAAAGCGCTTTGCTCAGAGAAAATGAGAAGAAGAAGAGAAAAAGGGTCACATCATTTATAGGAGCAGCAGTAGTCAGCAGAGTGAACAGAAAAAGCTTGGATAAGCAACAAACAATAATAATAATAATAATAGCAATAGTAACAATGCTTTTGGTATTGTATGTACATATTCCTCTTAGTTTTTTTCTATAGTTCTCACAGGATGAGAATTCGATTTTCTTGAATTTCCTTTGAACAAGAAGAAGAAGAAGACGACGATGGATGATCGCAATGGCGAGACGATGATCATTTTCCTTTTTCCATGTATGGAAATGTGTGTGTGTCGTAGACAAATTATTCTTTCACAGCAGCAGCACCACCACCACCAGCAACAACAGCAGGCCAACGTCACCATGACAACAAAAAATGGAAATATATATATGTGGATGCCTTTATATTTAAATGCATAACTTTTTTTTATATTTTTTCAATGGTTTGCCCTGCTGGACCCCATATAAATATGTAGATTTTTTTGAGAGAGAAAAAGAGATAAGGGGATGCGGGAGAAAATGGAAAATCCATCATCGTCATCATGGCTTGTGTTCTAAAGCCTTTCCTGAAGGAAGGCGACTACTACTGAATAAAAAAAGACTAAAAATTATTTACGCATACATACATACTTACTTGCAGAGTAGACATGCTTTGTGATCACTTTCAAAACGAGGGAGAAAGATGCATTATCATTATCATCATCGTCATCATGTTGCATAATAATGCTTGGCCAAAGAAAAAAAGAGAAGATATTTTTTACCAAGGGGAAGAAGATGTATTTTTTTCTCAGAAAGAAAAGGCCATCTTTCCTTCTTTTCTTAAGCCTACTACTACCACTAGAAAAAAATGGAAGAAGTGAAAGAAAGAAAATGTGAATAAAAATGGATAGATATTAAGAAGAATTCTACTCCTGCTGCTGTTGTTGTTGTGATAGCACAGCGAGATCATGTCACTTCAGTCACAAGAGAAACTTTTCTTCTTCTTTTTCGCTGGAAAAATCACGTATAAAAATTCTAAATAGTTGTTACACAAACAAAATATAAGGCGTTATATAAGGCGTTGGAGTGTAGCAATAAATGGAAAAATAGCGGGAGCAATGAAAAAAATATGCACAGCTGAAAACAAACCAGCACTATCTGTTTGTATGAGTTGCACAGTTATATCTATTTTTTTCTAAAGCATTACCATGATGATGACGGCCGTTTCTTTTGCAAGCAGCAAGCATTGGGCTAATAGCCTGGCAGAGAATGGCACCAAAAATCACGTCGTTGTCGTCATGTAGAGAGAGAGACAAGTAGAGAGAAAAACAAGACCGCAAAAGGCTATGGAGTAGAAGCAGGACTACTGCCGGAGAAACAGTTTATAGCACAAGTTTAGGACCCCATATTATTATAGTAGCCACCACCACCACCTCCATCGTCATCATCATCACCATCATCCTCATCACCACCACACCACAACATTTCTTGTACCGTCCGGACAACCAAATTTATCTTCTTTTTTTTTCTCTCTCTCTCACTTGCTTTGTGTATGTGATGTGAAATAAATTCGGATGTCTATACCACCACCTCACACCACCGCAGCTGTGTGTGTCATCCATCCATGCATGCATGCTCTATACTGTATGCTGTATGTATATTCTGGTACTTTTTCCGTGTTGGCAGTATGAAAAATGCCCAGATTTTTTTCCTCCAACGACAGAAGAGAGAGCCCCTTTTTATTTTCCTGGAGAAGCAAAGTATAATTATCTTGCTCTCTCGCCTGTTTTCCCTCCACCTCGTCAACTACTTATTTATTGATTGTCCATTTGTATTCTTGCTTTTTTTTCCTTTTTCTAAGTATGCTAACGTAGCAACTCATACATAGGGAAAAATAACATGATGATGGGTGGTTGAACAAATCAATATTTTTTTGTGTATGTCCAGAGAAAAAGGGGAATGGGTACTTGTATATCAGAGGAGAAGGCAGACACTAAAGGTTGTATCCGTCACTACACCTTGCACTGCGATGGTAGTTCCTTCTATTATTGTTCTAATATTACAATATAGAAAAAAGGAATGCTCCTACAAAATCCATCCATCCATCCATCCATATAAGCAGTTAGAGAGTAAGTCAGTTAAGAAGCTTGAGGGTGAGTGTGTGCGAGAGAAAGAGAGAGAGAAGCAGAGTGAGTGAGTGATTTGCATAAATTACTGGAGAAAACGGCTTCTTCTTCTGCTGCTGCTGCCGCTGTTCTGCTTCTCCAGAGAAGAGTCCCTCTGTCTGTGTGACAAGCAGGGTAAAACAAGACAAAAAACCGTATCCAATTTTTTTCCTCTATATATAAATATATGGATGAATTATTCTAGCAAAAGTCTCCCGGTTACAAAAAATATCCATTTTTTCCTTTCTTTTTCTTCTTTTTTTCTTCCTTTCAAGGATAACCAAGCACATCAATAATGACGACAACTGTGCTGGAGATAACGTGGAACGAGATGGAGACAGAGAGAGAGAGGGAAAGAGAGAAAAAATAAGAAAGGATTACAACACCAAGAAAGAGAGAGCAAATAATAATAATAATAATATGTAGTAGTAAATATAGTAGTAGTGTTTTTCTCTCTATACCAAAAAAAGTATGCCACCTCACCATCAACCACCACCACCACCTCGTTATACAACAGAAGCAAGAGAGAAAAAAAGTCAGTTTTGGTTTAGAGTTCTGCTGCTGCTCATGATGGTGATGGTGATGATGATGATGACACTAGAAAGCCAGAAAGAAAAATAACGGGCAGATACAAATTGCACTGATTTCCCACCTCCATTAAAATAAAATACATTGGAAAAGATTTTTTATATTCGTTTTCTTCTGTTTCTTTCCCTCCTCCACCATTTTTTCCATTGCTTGCAGTAGCAGTAGTAGCAGCAGCAGCAACAAATCACCATGGAGACTTTCCTCAGGAGAAAAAGAAAAAAAAAATAATGCATATACGCTCAAGTGAGTATATTGAGAAAGATATAAAAAAGGATTATCATTTACAACGACTGACGAGCAGGAGGAGGAGGACGACGACGAGTGACAAATCAGTAAGTAAGCTTTTGCCTCCTGCCACTTGGTTTTGCTTTTTGAACTCACTCTTCCATCCCATTCCCTACTATTTTACTTGGATAGCTGGTGATGGTGACAATGATGATGTGTATGGATTTTACATGCATATTTATTAGAAAAAAGTGAAGAGAGAGAGAGTGAAAGAGAAAAAAATGTGAACAGGCTTTTTTCATTTGATGATGATGACGATGATAATGATGGTGCTTTTCAAGAAGAAAATGAAGATGGCTTATTATAAGACTTCAGCACACTGCCAGTCAGGCAGTTAAAGTTTCCCTTGAACGGACATTTGCTAGCGCCATTTATTTGGGTGTGAAGCTGCTGCTGCTACTGCTGTTGCAGCTCAAGGCAAAAATGAGAAAATTAGTGGGGGAAAACGGAATGAAAGTAAAAGAAGAAAGGTGTATGGTGTAAAAAGAATAAGTAGGCGAGAAAAGAAAAAAAATTGATCCCGAGGGTAGTTGTGGTAGTAGTAGTAGTAGTAGTAGTAGTAGTGGCGTGAAAGAAAAGAAAACCCATTATACAATTTACTTTTATACTCCTTTTTTCATCTGCTGCTGTATGAAAAAAGGGAAACACCTGACCTTTTTTCATTTTGAGGATATTTAACCAGGAAAATATTTACAAGTGCGGTAGGGAATGAATGCTGCTTAGTCATGCTGTTGTTTTACCTGAAAATAATAAATAAATAAAAGAATGTAGTGTAATTGCTGTTACTTGACTACCTTTCCGTTCATGTGTGCATGTAACCTGCTTTTTTAAGCAGACATGAAAAAATGACATACCCAATCCCATGGTTCACATTACATTCTTCTCACTGATTCTTTCCACTAATGAGTGCCTTCTTTCCAGCTTTTTTGTGCTTTGTGTGTTACTGTTGTTTTTGTTCTGAATGAATAAATAAGGATGAAACTCTGCCCGTAAAGAATGAATGCTGCTTAGTCATGCTGTTGTTTTACCTGAAAATAATAAATAAATAAAAGAATGTAGTGTAATTGCTGTTACTTGACTACCTTTCCGTTCATCTGTGCATGTATGTAACCTGCTTTTTTAAGCAGACATGAAACAAATGACATACCCAATCCCATGGTTCACATTACATTCTTCTCACTGATTCTTTCCACTAATGAGTGCCTTCTTTCCAGCTTTTTTGTGCTTGGTGTGTTGCTGTTGTTTTTGTTCTGAATGAATAAATAAGGATGAAACTCTGCCCGTAACAGAAGAGAAAAATCTTGTATTTCACAACCAGTGAATTTGTCATGGAAACTGAGAAAAAACAATCAAAGCAAGTTTAATAGAATTCTTACATGTATTATTTGTTTTTATCAAAACCATGTACATTGAAATTCTAATATTCTTGATTGTCGGAAAGTTTGAAAGGGTTCTGTATTTTTTTAAAGTATATTATTAGATATTACAGTTCATATAGAGCTTAAGTTCTGGAGAAAGTGCATGATAGTGATGATCACGTGGAGGGTAAAAAATGAAAGAAAAAAATACCACTGGTGTCCTGGGGTTCTTTGTGATTCCAACGACGAAAAAAACGATGATGATGATGATGTACGTCATTTTATATTTTTTATCTTCCACTAGCCAGGCAGACACAAGCGTTGGTAGCCATCCCCTTTGAAAAAAAACGCCATGACATGCCACCACAGCTATACAGCTACTACTACCACCACCACCACCACCGTTATTTCATTACACTCCTCCTAAACCTTTCACACTCACACATGCCATTTATCCTGAGCTCCCTACGAGGAACGAGAGCTGAAAAAAATAAGCAGAGAGAGTAGTCATAATAATACCACGTCTATCCTTCTTCTCCCTCCTCCTTGCATGGTTGTGGCGGAGGTGCAAGTATGGAGGAGTGCATGGAGGAAAATGATAATAATAATGACGGTTCTAATGACATTATGATGCACCGACACAGAGAAAAGGACGACACACACACTCACTCACATGTAATGTGTGTATGTATGTATGCTCACATGTGAATGTTGAGCTTTGAGGGAGGACACGAACAAGAAAGGAAAAAAAGGAATGTCGTGCAATCCCAAGTTGGAATGAAGTCTATGAAAATGAAAATAATAAATGGAAAATGGTAATGGAATTTTATAGACGTATTTATAGTATGTCATGGCGGCGGCGGCAGTCCTGGATAGTCTCCATAACAACATGTTATTATTATTATTATCCTTTTCCACTCTGTCCCTCTCTTCTCGCTGATATTTCTCTTTACAGAAAGGGGGAAAAGGGAAGGGGTGGCACTGGTGAAGAACAAGTGAAAGAAGAAGCATCACATGTGCACATATGTAATATTTCGGATGTGCGTGTAATGATATTACTGAAAACTAAAAAAAATGATAATATGCAGAGAGGAGTTGGTGGAAGCGCAGTGAGATGAGAGAGGGAAAGTTGTTTCAATGAAATGTACGGCGAGCGGAGATCCATTTTTGATTCCAGAGGACTACATATACTTGGTTTCCTCATTGCAGATCAATTGCAGTGATGTGTATGTATGTATGTGGAAAGAAAGAGGATGACGATGTGATGCATTTTCCATTATTATTATTATTTTCAGTGGTTGCACCGACTTTTTAAGCATTTTGCTTGAGTGATTTCTTCATTTCTTCTTATCATTACAACGGCAGGGGTGGTAGCGGTAGTAGTAGTATAGTATGGTGAGGTGAGGGGGTAAAAATCCATAGGCACTTTATGTGGGTGGGTTTAACGCGGTGCTGCTGCTGATGATGAGGAAGATAACAAAAAAATGTATTATGGGTAATAAATGCGTACATAAATTTTAGTTCCAGTTCACTTGTCGTCCAGAGAACAGTTTACGAAATGATGCGTAGTTGATGCTGCGACGACCAAGATGAAAAAGGAACGGTGCTGAGTTGAGGCCACTTTCACGTGAGCATGCATTCTACGTCTACGAGTAAAGGAAATGCCGTGTTGGTTGGAAATGACTCTGCAAGATGGCGCGACACGTCTCCCAGTCTACGTCGCTGGATAAATATACACCATGCATTCGCTGGAGAATTTTTCTCTGTGAAAGCTGGCTTCAATTTTTGTCTTGTTTCGTCGATATACACAGAGAAATTGCGGAGCAGTACGAATGATGCAAAATATGAGCTGGACAAAAGTGAAGGGTCTTACATTACCCCAATGATGAAATGATTTGGTTACATTCTTTGATGAAAGGTGAATGAATGAAAATGAAAAAAATTAGAACAAGGATAATTATTTTTGTTACAATACGAAATACATAATATAATTTTTATTTTTATATATCCGTTTTATTTTTTTCTCATCATCATCCACAAAATGTTGTAATTCCAAAAAAGTCAATCAATCACTATGCAGTATATGTATGTTTACTCATTTTTAAATATGTAGCTATTGTAATTTATTTATATAATANTTTTTTTCTCATCATCATCCACAAAATGTTGTAATTCCAAAAAAGTCAATCAATCACTATGCAGTATATGTATGTTTACTCATTTTTAAATATGTAGCTATTGTAATTTATTTATATAATAATAATAATTAATAATACACAGAATCATCATCATCATTATTATTACTATGTATGTATAAATATTACTATCTTGTTTTGTTTGGTATCAATTATCCGTCATTATAACTATAATAATTACATGTACATTTTTTAAATTTATAATTATTATTACTATGTATGTATAAATATTACTATCTTGTTTTGTTTGGTATCAATTATCCGTCATTATAACTATAATAATTACATGTACATTTTTAAAATTTATTATTATTACCGTTATATATCAATTACGATCATACTATTAACATACGTTTATTATTAATGCTTAATAATATTAACAGCCAATATTACTAACTTGTATTGGGTTATTTTTGTATAAATTACATGTAGTACAATTTATTATTATAGGTAGTTAAGTTACAAAACGTTAATTTTTGTCACCTAACGAATTCTTAGCGTCATCAGCATCATCCGTAGCTAAAAAATGTTACCGTAACACGACGTACTACTCTACTTAACGTTAAATTGTTCTTATGTACAGTAGTTCTTAATAATAAATAAATATAAATAAGAAATGTAGCCTAGTTTATTGTATTCATGAAGTATAATACACGTAGAAACAATTACCATCATCATCCTTCTGTGTATATATAAATACATTGAAAATATGTTACCTATGTACATTATCCATAGAAAAAACTAGCTTCATTGCTGCTTGCTGTGTGATTTCACGAGAAAAATGTAAGAATGTGCTGGTAGGTTGTCGTTGTAATAAAAAGTTGAAATTTACACATATTTAAAAGTACGTTTCACCATTATTATTATTATTATGATTATGATTTTTCCCTATTTTATTTTCTTACACTGATTTTCGGGAAGGCTATATTATAATTCACACTCAGTCGCACACGCACGCACACGAAATGAATTTTGACTGAAACACGAACTTACAAAATTTATTTACAAATTTTAAAAACGAATTTTCTCCGTGCACCAAAAAAACAGTAAATCTGTACAGGAAACATGTAATGAAATTTACTGGGAAAGTACAAACATTTTTCCGACCAAAATCATATCTAGTTGCATTCAACAACACTTTTTTCTTGTGCCTATTTACAAGGGTGCCGTCTTTTGGGCCTGATCGGTTTTGTGTTGCAAACCTAATAAATTGCAAAGCTAAGCATACATAAATATTACAGCGCCTTTTACACAGAAATATAAAGCTATAGTAATTATATAATCACTTACAGACTATTTTTATAACCTATTTACAAGGGTGCCGTCTTTTGGGCCTGATCGGATTTGTGTTGCAAACGTAATAAATTGCAAAGCTAAGCATACATAAATATTACAGCGCCTTTTACACAGAAATATAAAGCTATAGTAATTATATAATCACTTACAGACTATTTTTATAGTACAAAAAATTTCACGTGGTACTCATTTCACCGTATCATTTTCACCGTTCCAGTTTTTGATTTCGCTTCTGCGATTTACCGTTTAAAAGTCGTTATGAACCTATTCATGTCCCTATATATATGCAAGTGTATTTATTACAAAAGAAATGTTTTAGCGAAGACTGTAGAAAAATGTTGATTATATCTACAAATTCCAAAAAATATTTACACTCTCCAGGGTTTCTTTAAAAAATTAAATAATCATGCAAGCCTTTCACTCGTTCATTCGAATAAAGAGAAATGAAGAAAGTAATTTGAGAAAAAATTAACTCGTTTAATACCCTTTTGTAAGTATATCATCTAACTTTTTTTAAAGCTGCAGAATCCAGTCAAATTTTCAAAGCCTAATTCATGTTCCAGTTTTTAATACTTGTCAAAAAGAAATCAATCAGTTGTGATGACGAAAGTGAGATAAAAGCCTCCTTTTTTAAAAGCGTGAAATTAAAAGTGAAGATTAAAATATGTTCGACTTGAAGAATGCGTACCACTTATTCTTTTTACAAAAAAATGTATAAAATTTCCCCACCAACAGAAAATGTAATCCTAAATAATCTTATTGCTCACTCACTCTATGTCATTTTAAAATAATAATAATAATTGTGTCTCACCTACCTACATGCTACTTAAGCCTACTATGTACATCAGTGAATGGTATATTCGATTGCATTGTATCGGGCATGGGTTGATGATAACGACACTAAAAAAAATTTTTGCGCCATAATCAACAATTCATCACACCTATTTCGCGTTTCCTAGGTTGATGATAACGACACTAAAAAAATTTTTGCGCCATAATCAACAATTCATCACACCTATTTCGCGTTTCCTTAATTATCTACATCGTACTAGCGTACTTTATGCCTACCTAAGAAAAAATTCTGTATATTGAATCTAAAAACCTAAAAATCTAAGATTAAAAAAAACGAGATATTGACGTAATTATAAATAACCACAATGATTACTAGCACTAGCACTACAACAGTTGTTGTTTTCATTGTTTCATTCTATTTTTTTTACAAACTGTACACATCTAAAATGTTCATTTTTATTATTTCTCTTTCTCTCTCGCACCACATTTTTTTCGCAAAAAAATTAATCTTGTCGCCCGCAAAGTATACATCTCTTTATAAATCCATCAACATGCACACTGCGGTCTACCTATTCAATATTATTAATTAATTAGGTATTATTTTCTAACGATTAAAAAAATTAAAATCGACCTGTAAATTCCTCACGTAAAATTAATTGATTAAATAATTAATTATTCGTAGCTATACAGCGGCGGCGGTATCGCTTTAACCGCAATCTCTCATTTTGCCCCAACTACACGACGCGGTAATTTTGAATAGAATTGATAATTTTACCAATCGACATTGTTAGCAGAGAAATTTTATTAAAATTAGTTTGTAATTATTATT
>JAANSP010001049.1:0-17088 GCA_036850745.1 Homidia socia
CCCGTTGTGGGTGAACAACACAAAGTTTCAAATAATGGAGATTTTGAGTATGGAGAGAATCCCAAGGTAGACCAGTATTAGGAGACTGCGCTGGGCCAAGTTTTCTTTAAAGTAAAGGTACAGCTCAAAGTTGGAGAGAATGTAGGAGAAAATGAATATGTGACGCCATGCAAAATTTAACTGGCATTGTTCAGCGGATTTTATTGGTTTGAAGTTGTAGTGAGGAATAATGAAAGCAAAGGAAACTAGACCCAGCTTTTCGCCCTGTTTCAGGTGAATTTTTAACAAGTTGAAGAGATTTTGGGGCATTGTGAGATATTTTATTCTGGAGAAAACATCAGAGCTTTCACTGTTAAATTTAATTGCTATTTTAAAACTGATGAGACACATGTCAAAGCATGAAACTGGAATTTAGCAACTAATTAAATATTATTTACTCTTGCTGTGATCAGAAATATAGATATCACAGATATAATTACAAAAGTAAATGTTTGCATTTGTTATTTCCTGTACGTATATTTCATTTTTCCATGTTACTATACAAGTTTAATTTGAAATTATAGTTATTTAACAAAATTATTTTAAAATACAATATATCGACCTACAAACAGATTCTGAATGTCATGCCAGCACTTTTGGTTCAGGTAAATGAAACGTTTAGTGCAACAGAATCGCCAAATTACCATAATCAGTCAATCCAGTGATCCAATCTACGGCTCCACATTTTGCAAATCAATTTAACCAACAGTTCCGCCAGACCCCTTTACATTACGGAATTTACCTTGTTGACATGAGTTAGTCCATTCTACCCTAGAAAAATGCTGATGCTGATCCTCTTCTCATTGCACAATGAGGCACTATTCTGAATGGAAAACCGCAACGTAACACTATGTCACCAGATAAATGTACTGCAGTATAACTTATAAGGTGCGATCATAAATTACAAAGCCATCTTAATTTTTTCCAATCTGTCACCATTAATCCCGTAGACTTCCTTCTCGGGAACCAAGTTTTGTTGGGTTTTATAAATAGTTACTAAACTTCCCTAAAACTGTGCCAAAAATTATGAAATTGCGTGCACAAGCTCCTAAGAAAAATCTCAAAAGCAAAATTTTGTCAAAAATTCAAGTAATCATATTTTATAAAGCCACTTAGTTTTTACTATTAATTAGGTCCTATCAGCAAAGAAAAACGCGACCAATGCAAAAATCCCTTTGATTGCACTCTATTACATCCCTGAGACAACACAAAATCGGACATGCTACTTTGCAGTATTCCAAAATACTGGAAAACCCTGTTTACACCAAACTTCATACTACTAGGAATACTGTAAACTCCTAAGAAAAATCTCATAAGCAAAATTTTGTCAAAAATTTAAGTGATAATTTTTTATAAAGCCACTTAATTTTTACTAATAATTAAGTCCTATCAGCAAAGAACACTCTATTACATCACTGAGAAAATCGGACATGCTACTTTGCAGTATTCCAAAATACTGGAAAACCCTGTTTACACCAAACTTCATACTACTAGGAATACTGTAAAGTGACATATTTTATTTTTGTGTTGTCTCAGTGATGTATTAGAGCCTAATCAAAGTGATTTTTGTATTAGTCGCGTTTTTCTTTGCTGATAAGACTTAATTATTAGTAAAAAATTAAGTGGCTTTATAAAAAAATAATCACTTAAGTTCAGGTTAGAGGTTAGTAAAGGTTAGTAACTATAAAATCCAACAAAAGTTGGATCCCGAGAAGGAAGTCTATGGGATTAATGGTGACAGATTGGAAAAAATTAAGATGGCTTTGTAATTTATGATCGCACCTTAGACCAACGAATGCGAATGTTTCTTATCTTCATGTAACCTTATTAGTCATCATCATCGTCGTATAGTTGCTTTTCAAAATAAATTATAATGCAATTTACAATTATCTGTTGTCTTATCGTCTTGAAGAATATGGAGATGAATGGAGAGATAATAAAAACAAAACTCATCGGGTATTTTTCTTCTGTTTTTCAATTTTGCTTCCAACTTCCTTCTCCTTCTTTTCCTTGCCATTTAGCATGTCACTAGCTATTGTCTAGCTCGACTGCCGAATATCTGAGATAAAACTTGGAAATTCTCAAGTTACAAATTTTCTTGATGGTAGATGGCAATCCTAATTTGAAAGTAGTAATATGAATGTGCATGACTATTTATGCGTCATGTTAATTAAAATGCCATTAGCTCAAACAATATTATATGTTTTGTGTGATGAGAGCTAACGATTAGACAAGGTATATAAGGGGAAATGAAAATCAAATTGACGACCAGACTACAAACCATTCAATTTTACTGTTGTTTGCAAGGAATCTTGCAAAAAAATTATTTTTGTAACGGTGAACGTGACGTGTTAATAAAATAATAATCATGGTGCAAACAGGATTTTTGATTGGTATCATTCTGGTCGTTCTGACTCTTCAGGAAAGTGTGTGTGTTGAGCGGTTTGCACTGAATAATGATGGACTGTATACATTCCAAAATGTAGCGGATTTCGGGGTGAGTTGAGACAAAGAGTAATGGTTTCTCTTTGCTATTTTTGACACGATTTTGAAAATTAAAATAGCGAATGATTCCTTTTAGTTTCTGACGAATCCCTTGGGAAGTGACTTGATTGTCACTGCTCCATGGGCAGACATTCCTGGACAAAAATGGCAAGTGAGCAAGGCATGTAAGTGAAAAGCAGATAAAAACAATGATTTCCTTTGATTATCGATCGCTTGTGTTGGATTATGGCGTAAAAAATGCAAAATTTAAGCATAACCAAACATTGTTGGTAGATTTGTACACTTCATACATGGTCAAGCCATTAAACGAGGGGCTCAATTCGAAATTCAGTATGGAGGCTACAAAACGTGGTGGAATTATTGAGGTCAAGAAAGCCGTAAGTGCCATTGCCTGTTTGAGTTTGTTTTAAAAATAAAAATAATAGTTGCCTGCTACAATTCCTGTTGAGAATGAATGTCTGGATATTCTTTTCATTTTAAAGGGATACACCCTTGGCCTGTCTAACGATATGTACTGGTCAGTAATCCCAGCGGAAGGCAACTTTTACATGCTTCAAAATCTAGACAATGAGTTGTGCCTTGAAACAAGAGGGTAAGAAAAATAAAATATTGTGTTTAATTTGTTGCGAAAAATATCACGGCAAAATGAATCCTTGCTTTTCCATTTCTTTTCAGGATTGGACAACCTGTGACGCTCTCAACATGCAGTATTTCAAAGACACAACAATGGGCCATTCATGCTCGTCCCAAATAAGACGTTTGATTTCCTTGTGTCGGTGGTTCGATGATAAAAACAATACTTTTTGTGCAATTTTGGATAAAATTTACTGTTTTCACTTAAAATGTATTTATTTGCCTTGCCAGTCATGAAATTATCCAAAATTTTATAATATTTTATGGGTATTTTATTGTAATTCTAGTGATTAGTTTGGTGAGATGGTTGTTCTAGTAAAAAGTATATTTTAAATAACCTTTTATGTATATAGTATAGGTGAGTTGATTGTCATATTATAACTGTTATCTTTTCAAAATTCAAAATCTATTTTTTCAAGATATTTCTTGTCAATTGACGCATAATCATTATTTCCGCCTTCCATTGCACCCCTTCATGCACTCTTGATCTGTCTGGTTGGTCTTGCGTTTCTTCGTTTGCAGTTCCATTGATGGAGACCGAGTTGAGGTTTTCAGCGGCGCCTGTTGAACATTCCGTCTCGATTTACTACTTCGCAGTATGCTTGTTGGATGAGCGGTAGTAGTAGGGTCCCCTTGTAACTTGTTATTATTAGCAGCAGAAGCAGTTGTGCGGCGTCCACCTGGATCCTGTCCAGGGGAAGAGGAGGACGCGCTGGTGCAACATCGAGCGATATCAGGAGCATCTCTTTTCGGCTTACTTTCATCTTTCATCACCAGTGGCATCTTGGCTAAATAATGCGAATTCAAATATAATTCATTATACGCCTCGGCATATATTCACGATGATTAGCTATTCATCAAAAGTGTAGCTTTCAGATGCAAAGATGCGATAATGAATTACGCAAAAAGTACCGAGGTATTTTTGCGTACCGGAAATAGGTTCCAAATAATGGCAAAAGAAATCTTTTTGCGTAAATATCATTTGTAATTATTATTATTATTATTACTGCTCTACAGAATGTTATAAAAGCGCGTTGAGGTTAAATACATTGAATTACCTACTCTACAAAACTGAAAAAGTTTTTTTTAGAATCTTGAAGAAAGTAGCATAGAGAAAAAAGATTTCTTAATTTATAAAACATTAGTAAAAAAATTGCAATCACGTACAGGAATTAATATCTGGGCACCACTCACACTAAATATTAAACTGAATTTCTTCATTTTTTATTAAACTAAAGCAGCAAATGCAATTAAATTATTATTTTGTGATAACGATGGGAGTGAAAAAGGAAAATGGGCAAATTGAGACTACTACTACGCACGTCTATCGACTACGCAAACAGTTTACAACATTAATATTTTAATACGACACTGCTGTATTTATGTACATACACGCACTATCCGAGCAGACAAAAATTGGATGTTTTACATACAAAATACAAATTGGTAATTAATTATTATTATTATTACATTAGAAAAATACTACATGTGTGATGGATGACGATGATTACTACTTTTATTGTAATTACGTTTGTGTTGTTGACTGTAAAAATGACTATGCACATTTCAAATTGCATTATTATTATTACTACTTCTAGTACTACTACATAATGTATAACTAAATGTTAATATTTATTTGTAAATAGTAGAAAAAAGTAGGTTATTAGTGGTAAAAGGTTGCCAGTTAGCACTCGAGCACCAAAATACTACTAGGCATTAAGTTGATTAGAGAGTACAAGTAGAGAAGGTAATAATAATTAATATAATTGTATGAGGAAATAACTGACTACTATTCTACACTGAGTTGATGAAGCAATTGTTTCCTCTTTTTATTTCTGTCGCGTGTTTCAAAAGAGTCGACAAGAGACTGACAACTTATTCCCGATTTTGTACTGACCATGATGTTTGGATTTGGACTTGTTTGAGCTGCTGCTGTGATTGTGATTGTTGTTGTTGCTGCTGCTACTGCCACTTGTCATTCGTTTCCCGTCCACCACAGCAACCTTGGCCGTTCTCATTGGCAACTTGGTGATTTGAATTGTAGGATGGCGATGGTGCACTGGCTGATGGCTTAGCTCCCTGCGTTGCTGTGGCGATGACGCAGAGCTACCATCGTACATTACTTCCGCCGGAGCAGCAACCTTTCTCCGACTACTTGACTTTCGCGACGTGCCAGTGGTCGTTTGACTTGCTACACTGGTATCACTGGTGCGCTCCTTTTGTGGAGAGGGCCGACTTGAGGACTCCCGAGTGGTGGTCATCATCATGAAATTCCCGTCTGCGCTGCGGCCGGTAGTGCTGGGCTCCTCTCTTGTCAGAGAACTTGCTCTGTGCGGTGGTTTCGGTGGCTTTGGCTGCGTTTTATACTTTTCCTCGTGCTTTTTCTCTTCCCTGAGGACTCCTCTTAGCGTCCTCTCCTTGTTTTGCTGTGTCACTTGGAGCGGCTTGCGAGATTTCTTGGGAAGTGTTTCCGCGTCCAGCCTGCTCTCATTTAGAGTCAGGGCACTACTGATCCCCATGTCTGTTGTTACTCGCATTGAAGAAGCCTTCTTGGAGGAATGGGACGTTGACTTGGACGCGGTGGTGGCCAGCTCAAAACCTTCCATGCCCAGCATGGCGTCCTTGGTTTTGGATTGCATGGTATTACTGTTGTAGTACTTTGTTGGGCTGCTGATGTAGTGCTCCGGCTCACTGTGCACCTCCACAATACTTTTGTTGGCACTGATCCGACTATGCTCCCGATTATTACCATTATTCGTTTTGCGGTTTGCCGGGACGGACACTTCGGGCACGGACTTGAGGCTTTTTATTGCCGGCAGGGACTTGCCCGAATACAGGTCGTAGCTTGACAATCGCTTATCATTACTACTATCGCGTTGTATAGTGGTGGTGGTAGTAGTAGTACTGGTGCCGTTGAGAGTGGGTTCCGGAATAATGGAAACGATATGACTCTCTTCTGACGACTGCTGCTCCTGCCTCTCCACCGATGACTCCTTTGACGACGAGTTACTCTCCCGTTGCCATGGATACACAACAGAAGGTCGTAGCTTGAAAATCGCTTATCATTACTACTATCGCGTTGTATGGTGGTGGTGGTAGTAGTAGTAGTGGTGCTGTTGAGAGTGGGTTCCGGAATGATGGAAACGATATGACTCTCTTCTGACGACTGCTGCTCCTGCCTCTCCACCGATGACTCCTTTGACGACGAGTTACTCTCCCGTTGCCATGGATACACAACAGAGATTTTCGGCAGTGACTTCAACTCCTCGTTTGGAGTCGGCTTGTTTCTAAAGCGAATTTCGGATATCCATGGAGGTTCCGTGTTCCGAGACTGTGTTGCCGTTTGCTGCTTCTCTATGAGGCTCCAGTCGGTAACGCGAGTCTCCCGGCTTTTGGCCTTTGACACCCACTCGGGCTCTGCGCGCAGGGATTTTGGCAGAGTGAGCGACTTTGCGCCTACAACAGCAGCAGTAGATTTACTCTGTGTGGATGACACCTCCTGCTGGTGGTGATGATGATGGTGACTCTCGTAGTGCGCAGGACCCTTCCAAGTGTGGTCTAAGCTGAGCAGGGGCTCCGCACCGGGATCTTCGTTTTCATCCAACGGCTCCACCGTGGCTGTTGTAACAGTCATTTCCCTCGAGTTGCTATTGTTTTCCTCCAAGTCTGCGTCCTTGTAGCTTCCAATAGTTACTATTGACTTTGATTTTCCTTCCCCTTTCTTGACGAGGGTGGAGGAGGTGGATAGTGTTGTTGCCTTGTTGTTCATCTCGTTGTTACTGGAAGTCATGATGCTACCGTTACTGCTGTTATGGTGATTATTAGTAGTAGTGGTATTATTACTACTGGTTTTCGAATAAAACCTTCCCCGCAGCTCAGCCCCCGTCTTTTCAAAAGAGGCAAACTGGAGGGGTAAAATGGGAGTTGGAGGTTTTTTGCTGAGATACGTCGAGGACGATGGGCGATTGCTTTGCTCACTTACGTGAGATTCCATTGGACTGATCACAGCAGAATGTCTGAAATTGTTTTTCCCACTTTTTGTTCCCGTCCCGTACAGATTTGGCATCACTGGAGAGGGCACTGAGGAAAAGCGCTCGCGACGCTCCCTCACACTCAGATTATGATACTCTATGTCGCTACTCATTCTATCCATTTTCTCAGAGTCGTCCTCGGAGGGTGGAGCAGTGTCCATTTGTCCGTTGCTGTCATGCTTATAGCGGAAATCCACAGAGGTTATCTGAGGCCTGTTGCTACTTGTCGTTACAATAGCCTCCATGCTTCCCATTCGCAGAGTGCCGTATTGGTCCTTATCTGATGTGGGGAGGGAGTAGGTGCTAGTCGTACTGCTGTTGTCGGATGACTGCGAGGCAGCTGCATTGAGCCTCTTTCTGTTCCTGTTGTTCATCTCAATCAGACTTCGTCTTGTGGCCAACGGAACAAACGACCCGTTTTCGTAGAGAATGTTGTCGAATCGAAAGTGCTCATCTTGTTGCTCATTCTCATCATCGTCATCATCCGGATGTTGCGGTGGCGTGGGAGATCCCAACGGAGAACTGGAACCTTCTCGTGAGGATGGCGACTTGAGCTGCTTCAAATATCGCTGGATTTTCATTTCCCCGTAATTCGAAAGAATCATGTGACTTGGTGATCTAACGTCGTCTTCATAGTCATCTGAATTGTTGTTGTTGCTGCTACTGTTGTTTTTACTGTTGACTATGCTATCCAGATTGACGAAAACACGACTATTACGACTTTCAGAGGTAACGCGGTCATAATGTCCACTGACCACGGATTTCAGCTCAAAATCACTTTTTGAGCCACTGCCATTCTCAAAGGAGGTCGCCAGCAAAGGAAGCGAGTTGGGCTCCTGCTGCTCACTAGTTGGCAGCTCTTCAATCTGGACTGTGCTTCTGTTCTCCTCATTCTTTAGACCCTTGCTCGTTGTCTGCTGCATGCTCTTGTCAGTTTTATCACTGTTCTTGTTATCTCCTCCATCAACACCATTGCCCACCTCCATCTCGACTATGTAAGCCGTCTCATTACTTTTTTCTGTGCTTGTTGTTATTGCCGTGGTCGACTCCAGCGACGACATTGACGAGGATGACGAATAGGAAGATGATTGATTTTGCTGCTGCTGTTGCAACTGTTGTTGCTGCTCCTTTTTTCTCTCGCTACGTTTCTTTCTCCTAAACAAATGCGCAGTTGCCGGCTTGTTCTCATCCGTCTCGACAATATTGAAACGGCCCGAGTCCGGGGTAAAGTGAACCTCCGTCTTGCAAAACTCAACCTTTTTCTGTCCCTTCTGCTTGTACGCATCGCTTGTTGCAGAGATGCTGGTCACCACATCCTTATCCCGTGCCGTTTGAACTGGCTTGTGGTCAACACTAGATATCCACGTCTGCGACACTTGCACAGTCTTGCCAAGCTCCTTTAAATTCCCATTCATGTCCAGCGTGTTCTGTTCAATGTCGCTGATGGAGGGATGATCATGCCCATTTTGGTGATGATGGTGATACTGCTGCTGTTGCTGGTAACTTTCTGTTTTTGTTTGCGACTCCCCTTTGAAATTTATACTTTCAATACTTCGACTTTCGTCCAAAATTCTACTTAGCGAGTCATTCAAAAAGCTTAGCTGCCGCTGAGTCTCCCAGTCCATGTGATCGTCCTTTTCATCAACGGCATCCTCCTCGTGGTCATTCCCCCAGTCTTTTGCCTCTTGCTTCTCAGAACCAGCAGAAAAGTAACTTCTGAAAGACATTTTATTTATTAGGTCTGGAGTCTCATCCAGCATTTTCAAAAGTTTCCGAGATCTCTCCAGTGACGGGGACAATGAGTTGGGGTTGGAGTCGTGATGTAAAACGTCTGGCGTTGAAATAATCTGACTCAGCTCCTGGTCCTGTTGATCTTCTTGATGACGAGGATAGTGAAGATGGCGGTTATAAGAGTGCAAGTCGTTTGTCGACGACTCCTCAGTTCCATCAATTTCCTCCACAATCTCCACGCCTGAGGAGGAGGTCACCTTTTTCACAGACTCGTTTTCCTCCTCGTAGCTGGGCTGTCTTGTAAAGCTGACAAGTTGCTCCCGTGACGTGTTTAACATTATCACTGACTTTATTTCCTCGTTAATTGAATTAATGTTATTATTACTGTTATTGCTGTTAATTGTGCGTAGCCGTTGCGTAAATGAGTTGCGCCTATTTCTCTCATACTCAAGGTCGTCTTCATCATCATCGATAAGAGTTCCATGATTATGACGAGTGGAAGGCATGAAATCTTCTCCCCCTGAGCTGGTCCCCGAGGACATGGTCGAGTATAGCTTGTCATTGACTTGCTCAGTCGTTTGCTGCTGACGCCGCTGTTGAATGCTCTGAAGTAGATCCCAAGACATTCTCCGGGCGTTTCTCTCCCCGTGCCCATTGCTAAGAGGCTCGTCGCTTTCATCCCGTAAACGAGAACCAAACTCGTGTAAACTGGAACGAAAGGAGCTGGCAAGCACGCCGTTAAGACCGTCCTTTGAGGAAAGACCAAGTACCGAGGGAGGACCATCAAATTTTCCCGAAATCAGAGATGTTGACGACACAGCCTTTTTCTTCCTGTCCTTCTTGAATTCAAAGCTGGAGTCTCTACTGCTGCTCACTGAAGAAGAGAGACCACCCAACGCAATTGGCAGCACTGTCTCCATGATTCCCGGTTCATTGGAGCCAGTCTCTTTGCTAACATGATTATCAAAATCCAGTTGGGTGCTTCCTCTCATCATCAGATTCTCGTCGTCTAGGTGATGATGATGGTGATGGTGGTGATGATGCTGAATGTGACTATCCCTCTCGAGTGTTGAAGATGAGCGAAGCTTTGTCTGAAGCTCCAACTGGATTTCAACAGGGAATCCAACGCGAATTTTTGGAGAAATATTTTTGAAGCCGACGATCGACATTCCAGACGGCTCTCCTCCAGTTATTTTACCCACATCTGGGTCTGGCGTGTCGCGAAGATTGTCGTCAGAGTCTACAAGGATCTGTCCCTCATCAGGCCTCTGAGCCTCGGGGCCATCCTCGGGACTGCTACAGAGCAGGGCAGCAGGCGTGTGACGCCTTGTTGGTGGGCGTCGTATTCCCATTGTTCCACTTCTACTAACGCTTATCCTTTCTCGCTGCGTTGATGTATCCAACGGCGTAAAGGACATCTGCAGAAAATATAGAACAACACGCTCATTCAAATTATAGCCAAACTGTCAGTTGGACGCACAGGAAAAAAAAACTTTCCACTAAATTGCAAATGAACATGTCACCGCACAAAGTGCGTGAATAATATTTAACTCATGCATGTCTCGCTTGGCACACGTGCGTGCGAACACTCTCATATTAACATTTATTACGTGATTGGTATGATTTGTGGTCCTCTGATATTACATAATGGCTACAATGATAAATGACGCTGATAAACAATTCATTAAAAATTAATAAGTAGCGAAGAGGGAAAAGAATAAATAAAAAATGAGTAAAATGAAAATGTACATTTAAGTATGCAAAGCAAAAAATGATAGGGCAAACTAATAGCTTTTGATTTTTTTAAAACAAATGTTTTGCTAGCAGCTCTAGATTCGGACAAAAGTTAAAATTTTAGGCATTTATCATAGAAATAGGAAATTTCACCATGTACCTTATCATCATCATCATCATTTCTTCATTGCAGCAACAAGTAGCTGTGAATGCCATGTTGTTATTGTTGTAGGTTATTTATTTATGTTTCTACTAACCGCACTGCACTGCTTGCTTGCTAACACGCACATTAAGATATGCATATATCTTTTTACTCGTTTCAAATCTTTGGCTTTGGCTTCCCCACTTATCGTTTTTACTGCCGCCGCTCTAGCGTGCATCGAAAACCATACCTACCAGCTAACCTGTATGGGTAAATAAATGCCCATTCCCCTTGTAGCAGACATGCCTGTACACCTTATCTCGTTTTTCTCAACTTATCAATAAGCCTCACCGCTGCTGCTATGCTTCTTATTAAATTTCATTCAACTTGCTATCATAATCATCATGTGAAATTATTATCACTGTTAATATTTCTAAACATGCAAACAATCTACTCTCATCTAATAATGCAAACAAGCCAGTTTTTTTTATCAATTAGCCACTTCAAATTATAGACACGGAGGAGATTTTATAAAGTTGGAAAAATTAAACTGGTGCACTTTTCCTTTCTTTTGAACAACTGCACCAGACTCCTGCTACTGATGTTGTTGTTGCTGATGATGTTAACATTCCAAAAAAATGCACACGCCAATTTCCGTAGGTAATGCAGCATGTAATGAGCTTTTATATTTACGAAAAACGCTAGTCAGATTTTTTAGATCATGCTACCGATGGTTATTAGTATTTTGACAGAAATTTCACTCGAAAATTACTTTCATTTTCATGATGAGCTATTTTAGTAGCAGTAAACTATTCTTTTATTCGCTTGCTACTACTTTTTCGACTGTCGACATTGTCGTGCGTGCAGCTAGATTAATCTTGTTTAGAAACTAGAAACAGTTGGCAAATAGATAAGCAATGATAATAATAATGATGATGATCAACAGCAGCAGGTAGTCGTAGAAAGTAGACCTGTGAGAACTTACCCTGAGATTCTCAAATTCGTCAGCACGGCCTCCTCCACCACCACTCACTGTAACGGTTTTGGTAGTTGTCTTGTTGCTCGTTGTCTGCAAAATAATAAAAGGAAACATTTAAATAATAAATTTATCAAGCAGCATTTTTTTGAAACGTAAGACTGGACAAGCGGACACAAAATTTTTTAAAAATATTTTTCATATTCCTAGTCGGAGCTGCTTAGCTATACTAATTAATTAAAGAAACGTTTATATTGTCATTTTCAATCCCTATGATTTTCAAGTGTAGCCATTATAATGCATGATTCACATAACCCCAATCAAGCTTGCGTTCAGTCTGTAATGAAACTGTGTTCATTTTTGCTCTTAGCCAAAGTATATGTATGCGAGCTCCATTTTATAGCGATTTTCTGAGAAGGAAAAATAACTATTTTTGGGGCCAAAAGCGGCGAGAGAGGAGAGCAACAATGAAAATTACATTTATTTTATTGTACAAGTTAACTAATTTCGACAAGCTTGTTCATACCAATTATTGCTATTGCACTATGTACCTAAAATTGTAATTTTTTTTACTTAAAAAAGTGTTACGGTCTGACTGTGAGCGAGTAGGTAGGCATGCAGGCAAGTTTTTTTCCGCTGAAATAATAATGTGTGTACAATTAACACAGTATAAATGAGTTAACCAAGCTGAACGAATCCCTCGACATGATCATCATGAGTGAATGAGTAATACGACTTTAAAGCGTAAAAACGCACTCATTCATCATCACATTACTATTTGGTATAAATGTATTCAGTTTCTTATGCTTTGGCTGAATTAATCGCAAAAAATATATTGTAGCGCTCTTTTTTTAGCAAATCATTTAAATAGCTCCTCTATACTCTCTTATCATAATGGTCATAATAGTACATGTTGCATATATTGCAGTTGTAGACAATCTTGAATGACATTAAAATTGCAAAAATAAAATAAAATAAAGATAAACGTTGGTTGCCATTGATGTCATAGCACGCTAATCTGTGATTATCTGCTGTTGTATTTTTTAAACGATTGCTAGTAATATTCTTATTGCATGAATGGATTCGTTTTAATTAGCGTGTAGGTACATAGGTACTATTTTATGTGCCCTCCATAAATACATCTTGTGAACCGTGTAAATGGCAAGCTTACACTGATGCACTATAATAACATATATTTTTAAACAGCTCTAATTAGAATACTCACATGATGATAATCACGGCGTTGTTTGCAATTTACACACATTTTTTTATTACTTATTCATCTTGTTGTAACATGTGTTTATTAGCGTTTGCAAAAAAAATGGATAACTTTATCTCTGGAAATAAATAGCTGCTATACACACTGTGCGTTGTTGCCCAAAAGCTGTACACAGAGACCACGTTTATTAGTGCCTAGGTATTTATATGCCTACCTTTTTAAAGACAGACGACAGATTAGTCTATGCTTGTCCAAAAATATGCACAACCAAAACGGATGCAAAATACTTGTGAGTGAGCTCTGCACAATTAGTAATATTAACAAACACTGTGATTGAGTTGGTAGATAGAGAAATAAGAAGCAAAAAAAATTAGATAGAATCCAGATCAGAGAGATACAGTTTGTCGTGCTAATGCAAAATTAGGAGTAGGCAGACAAAAAACGTTTCATATGGTACAATGGCGATAGCTGCACAAAACAAAAAAAAAATTTTTTTGGTTGCTGCTCCCTCAACAGTTTTTTGCAGAAGAGAGGAACAGAAAAGCATTTCGTTTTGTGACATTAGCAGCAGCAGCAGTAGCGTAGTGAATTATGCAATCGAAATGAAAATTAGTCTTCTTTTGTCTTGAAACGTAATTGCAAATCGTGCTCCCCGGTAGCAAGAGCATACAACTAAAAGCGAATGGTCGCATGAATTTGTTTCTGGCAGCTAAAAGTTAAGCACAGGCGCGACCTTGAACCCATTCTTTTCCAATTTGCACCAAATCGATTTTATCTTTTTTTGTAAGGACTTTTCCCTATGAAAAATAATTCAAAAGGACTGTATTGTTGTGTGCACAGGTATATGTACGCATGAATTTGCTTCTGGCAACCAAAAGTTAAGCACAGGTGCGACCTTGAACCCATTCTTTTCCAATTTGCACCAAATCGATTTTATCTTTTTTTGTAAGGACTTTTCCCTATGAAAAACAATTCAAAAGGACTGTATTGTTGTGTGCACAGGTATATGTACACGACTAGAAAAACAATTCCCAATGAATAATTTCAATTGTCGCAACACTTTCAGCAGTAACTGTCTGCAGCTGTTAATTTTGTAGATGAGAGGATTTGATTGGAAATCAAGTAAAAACATACTTGGGCAGAAGAAGAGAAAAAAACAAAATCACCGTGTAGATTACCACAGAGCACATCATGTCGTAAATTTTTTTCAGAATAAAAAACTGATACGCGTTTTATTCTTAATCATGCACAAAAGATGCATTTTTATCTCCTGACCAAAGCATTTGTTCTTCTCTCTCTCAAGTAGCCTTTAAATCTGAGTATGAAATCAATTTGAGAAGCAAAACGGCCACAAAACAAGTGTGGCTGGTGCGGTGGTAGTGTAGCGTTAGAGCCATGTGCCAATTACCATTTAATTTATGCTAAATAATATCATGGATGATGATAAAGACCAGCCAGCAGCGTGCGTTTCTGTTCGCTAAATTAGAACTACAAGACGGCATAATGCATAAAAAAAGATGAACAGATGAAAAATTTATGGGGCTATCAAGTTACATGTTTTACAGGGATTAGTTGCCATGTTCATCATTAAAAGCAGCAGCAGCAATCGTTTTGGTTATCAATCAGCCAACCAAAGTTTAAGTCAATTTCTGCACTTTTTCTTATCGTCCCTGTTCTTTTTTGTACCAAAAGGGGAGTCAAGAAAATGGATAAAAGTAAGTCAGTCAAGTCAATCATCATCCTATCATGTTAAGAGTTGAATCTGATTCATTAATTAGCAAGAGAACCATTCATGCCTGATCACAAGTCAATAAATAACGATTGCTTGTTGCGGCCGCTTGTAGTTCACGCCAATGGCTTGATAAGTGCGGCCAATGCAAATTAATATGGATTTTCTGTCCGATGATGATAAGTGAAGCACAGATAAGCACTGTAAATTACTTGTAGTTTTGTGTACTTGAGAAAAGCAACAACTCCTTTGGGTATTGCACCACAACCAAAACTGAAATAAATATGAGTATTTGATGTGCTGTTAAACTACCTGCCTCCAAAAACTAATAAAACTTGTAAGGCCCATTATAATGTCATCCGTGCGTAGTGGTAAACAAGCAAGGCGCTATTACAACTATTACTACTCTCATCAACAACAACAATTAGAAACTCTGCAATTTTGATTCTGCCTTTATAGCGCCCATTTATTTGATTTATTTATTGATGTGGTGATGATGATGATGTTTTAGAAAGAAAACCCTATTTATTTAGGCCACTTAAAATATACTGCTGCTAAGTACTTCTTCATCGACATGGCGTATTATTATTATCAGCATCATGATATTCAAAAAACATTGCTACTTTACAACGTAAATAAATAATCAATCTTTAAAAGTGCAAGTGTTGTTTGGGTTGTTGTTTTTGCTGTTCTTTTCTTTGAAATGGGGAAAAATACGAAATAGTAATGTTAGCAGCATTTTGTAAAACATTTTCACTCTTCTTTTTTATGCTTCCGCTGTGCAAAAAAGGGAGAGAATCAAAGTACAAGAACATTTATTTAATCTTTTAAAATCTCTCGAATATTTTTTTTCTTGTTTGTACAATTGGTTCCGTTCGTGTGTGGCGCATGGCTGACTGATAGAAAAATAAATTTTGAAATAAATTGTTGAAACAGATTTATATCAGTTGTGCTTTTCGAATTTTAAATGGCCAATATTTATTAGTGGAAAAGGAGAAGTGGGGTGATAAAAATCAGTTTTTTTGCTGGCTCAATTTCACAATTCACACAAATGTTCTCTCTTGTGTCGGATTAAATAGGTACAAGAACAAGTAGAGTTTTTAAGCTTGCAAAGTACAGATAACGCGCACAGCCAACTAATGCCAACTTGGTAAACTATAAACATTTAGACTAAAAAAATATTTTGAGCTACTCATTTTTATTTTTATTGCTATTTGCCCTGAAGGTGCAAGGTTTTCAAAGATGCACACGTGACTATCATATGCTTATTATTGTTCTGCGAAAAAAATTAAAATGCGTCACTTTTATAATAATAATATTAACAAAACTACCTATAAACATCTAGACTAAAAAATATTTTGAGCTACTCAATTTTATTTTTCTTGCTATTTGCCCTGAAGGTGCAACGTTTTCAAAGATGCACACGTGACTATCATATGCTTATTATTGTTCTGCGAAAAAAATTAAAATGCGTCACTTTTATAATAATTAATATTAACAGTACTAGAAAATGTAGCATTTATTTTTGCAAAGTTGCAGTTTTTATTATTGTTATTGTTATTACAACTGCGCGCTCTTCTTCGTTCCATTCACTCCTGGACCTGGAGGCAGCATTCCACCACTCAATTGTCAATTCAAAAGCTGAACCACATGTCATGATTTGCATGCATAGTAATTGGTCACATACCATATAAAGACGTTGGAATACAGTCAACAAAATATGTTCTTGTCAACAACAGCAGATGGATGACGGATCATTTGGGTACGAAAAAATTAGTTAGTGTATTTATTTATTTTTGAAAATCAAGCGAATGGTTAAAGCAGCCCCAATTTGTCCACAATTTACAGGGTTAATAATCATCATCATCATGTCATTTTACAATTAGCATTCACTTTGTCCACTTTCATGATAAAAATATTGAATAATCGTCAGTTCAGTTGTTAGGTAGCATCGTCGCACTTTACCCCACACAAGTAGAAAAATTCTACTGCTGGATTCTCTGACTGCCGATACTTGTAGATAGTTAATGCTTGCATACTTCTACACAATTACTATTTAAGATAAAGGGACATTCCAGCAAAAAAATCATAACAATATTTAGTGATAATATTTCCTACAAATTTCGATAATCGTTTTTTGATGCTGCTGACGAAGCACCACCGTAAAAGGCGGTTGGTTTCACTCTTATTGCCTGTAGAATCCTTACGACTTGCTTCTTGCTTGCTTTTGCTGTAGCCTCCGTATTCAATTTTATGGCTTATTACTATTTGTTACGCGAGTGTTTTATTTGCAGCACACAGACACATTGGAGTAAAACTGCAGGTAGACTATTTTTTATAACTACCACT
>JAANSP010001050.1:0-17086 GCA_036850745.1 Homidia socia
AAAAAAATGCCTGTCGCGATGGCTCATGCATGCACGTTGCATGCACGAATGAAGAGATGTATGTTGCTCTGTTGTGCCTTTTTCAATACAATCATCTTTCTAAATAGCATCCCTTTGCTTCACACACACACAGACAAAGTTTTAATGCTTTCAGAAAGTTTGCCAAGGGCAAAACATTTTTTTGAGCGTAAAAATACGTGAAGAGAAAAAAAAGAAGTAAAAGGAATGATGGAATGAATGGGTGATGATGATGCAATATGTTGTAATACGAGTATTATTACAGGAGGACAAACGTGTCTACATAAAACAGTATGCATTTTAACGATAGAGGAGAAAAAAATGGAATTTTTCCGTTAATGCATATTTTCATAAATGCATGGCTAAAAAAGTAAGAGTTGAATTTGGACGTGGCATGTACAATTTACTTGATAAAACTTTTGTCCATATTTGGATTAAATGTATTAGGCATCGTGATATATAGCGTGAATTACAATGAGATACAAAAATGTATCGGAGAAGAAATAAAAGGAAAAGTTTGAGAAAAAAACACTTGGGTTTTGACTGGTGCATGCCTGCCTTACCGATATACTGTCGACTCTCTTTAGGTAAATATACGCCGTGCCGAAATAACAACGATTGACGACGATTATGATGGCGATATTACCGCCATGCGATGACTGCTACTGCTACAACGTAGCGTATGACTTTTTTCGTTGTTGCTCCAAAAATATATCTATTATTTCTGGGCACATCCGTTCCAAATTCTCGTTTTACTTGCATGGACACGGACAAAAAAATATGCTCAGAAACGATTGACGACGATTATGATGGCGATATTACCGCCATGCGATGACTGCTACTGCTGCTGCTACAACGTAGCGTATGACTTTTTTCTTTTTCGTTGTTGCTCCAAAAATATATCTATTATTTCTGGGCACATCCGTTCCAAATTCTCGTTTTACTTGCATGGACACGGACAAAAAAATATGCTCAGAGTGGTGTTCACCTGGAAAAAATAACATGCTAGTAGTATTATAGGATTATTATTACCGTTGGGCTTTTTTCTTAGGTACTTTTTTGTATTTTTCCAGTCAGTAGTCCACTTATTTTTCTCCAGTAGAATAGAAATGGGATTTTACTATATGCTGTTGTTAGAATGTACTGTTTTTTATTTCTTTTCCTTACATACTTATTGCATGACTGGATACACGTCCGTATTAGAAAATATATGCAATGCATAATGCAATTTTTTAAAGGTGTAAGTCCCCGTTGTACTCACACTAAACTCAACTCACGTAACAAAGAGAGAAAAAACAAGTGATACGGTTATTATGATGATGATGATGACCATGTTGACTGCTGCTGTTGATGATGATGATGGTGGTGTCGAGGGATAAATGGAAATTATTTCTTTTTCTAGGCAGTAGCAGCAGCAGGCGAAAGAGAGAGGGAGGAAGGAAGGTTGCAGAAGGGAAAAAACAACACACTGACTGACTGACTGAATGATAAAACAAGCAAAAAAGGGAACCCAGTTCCAGCTCCAGCACAACTCCACCACCACCACCAACCAAATAAAACGCGTGTATGCTGAACAGAGACGAGAGAAAAATAGGTATAAAAAGGGAAAATGGAATATTACATGAAGAGCTGAGCAGCGCTGCTAGTAAAACTGACTCATTCTATATTTGTAGTAAGTTTTGTACTAGTTGACGGCTACAAGAGGCACCTTGGAATGGCATCACTTCGGCATCACCATACCCAAAAAAATCACACATGGTGCTACCATGTTGGTTTTCCTCTAGCTAGAAACTTGAGCTGTTCTATGGTCAATAAATAGTCCCTTTCTAAGAATATATGCATTGTTGTTACATGCACACTAATAGGATTGTTACAAAGGCATATTCTAAGAATACATATATACAAAAGATTGGTAGGTAGATACTAATAAATAATGGTAAAGCATTGTTGTTATGTGCTTACTATACGTATGTTGCAAGCAAGGGAGCGATGGAGTGAATGTTATGGAGTGGTAGTGGTGGTGGATGGAGTGGATATACGATATACGTAAAGTGCGCTGCTGCTTGCTCCTGGGCTGAGAGAGCGTATACCTTTGCGCTTCCTTGGCTGGCACGCTAGTAGTGAAAAGACTGCTGCAGAGAGAGAAACATTGAAGCAGGCAGAGAGAAACAGAAAACAAGCTATAAACAACGACATGGCATGGCTAAAAGAAATCGCTGCTGCTGCATTGCAACGCAACAACAACAACAAGAAACGTGAAGGAACCAACAACAAGACAAAGACAATGCTTATAAATCTTTATAGAAAAAAGTCTTCGTAAAAAGCCTTTGCAGCGTTGTCAGCGTAAAGAAGTAGTTTTAGACATAAAGAACGAATGTAAAGGAAGACACAGGTGAACAAGAGATGATCATTGTTAAAAATAACTTTTTTGTGTTTTCTTCATCTTCTTCTTCTCCTGTTGATTGTTATATCACACAGATACCAGATCATTGTTCCTTTGATCATCTTTGATACGGATAACACGTTTAATTAAACGTTTGATGTGGTGTCAGCATATTCTTGATTCATCGACTTGTTCCTCCTCGTGCAAAAAAGCGGGATGTAATATAAGTACCTATTCATCATTCATTCACTTTAAAAAACTTTATTTTCAAGTAAAAACAATAAGTGTGTATAAGTGTGCACGTTGTACTGTACTGTTGCTACATTTTTAATCGATAAAAGTGCAATAACATTAAAATCATTTTTATTTTACTGCTGCTGCTGTTCTTTATAACTTGTGTTACAGTTAGTTGAAAAAATATAAACTTAAAAAAATGTGCAAATAATATGCACATTGCACATGTGCGGATTGTGGATACTGCTGCTGCTGCGGATGGTTGCATTCCACTTTGATGAAAAGATGCAGTTATATGATGAAGGAACTGAATGATGAACTTGATTATTTTTTAAAATCATTTTTATTTTACTGCTGCTGCTGTTCTTTATAACTTGTGTTACAGTTAGTTGAAAAAATATAAACTTAAAAAAATGTGCAAATAATATGCACATGTGCGGATTGTGCATATCGCTGCTGCTGCGGATGGGTGCATTCCACATTGATGAAAAGATGCAGTTATATGATGAAGGAACTGAATGATGAACTTGATTATTTTTTTGAAAGAAATACATAAAATTATATATATACAAAAGCAATATTATTTACTACTAAAAGCATGCACCGGGTCAGTAGTGAAACTGCTGCCATTATTATCATAAATTTGAAGATGCAGCAATAAAATAACAAAGTTGTTTTTTGAGAAGAAGCACCAGAATTTATGCGGCGAAGATTATAACAGAAGAAAATAAAATAATCAATGATCGCAGATCATAGATCTTTTCCCATTTGAGTACACACGTGTTTGAATAAGGATGCTCATTGGATTGGATTTTTTTGGGGATTAAACTATTTAAATTGGCCACTTTTGTAAAAAAAATTAAGTACGCTCATCATTATTATTTACTACCGACAAGCATTATTTGTTCAACAATCCTTCTTCTAAGTTTCTAGTCTAAATATTCTAGACTTGAATTATTGCCGTGTTTTGTTCTATACGTCAAATTATTTGGCAACTTTTACTTACTCAATTGAATAAATAAACAAAGAGGAATAATACCACTTGAGTGTAAAGGATAAAGCGATACTCTTCAATTAAATTCAACAATTCAATTCCCTCAACTTTAACAAGTTTCAAGAGACTCAACTCTCCTCAAAAGAAAATGAAAGCAACATTAGTGACTTGATTTGAAATTGAACAAGGATTCAAAGAGGTTGCTAGTTGCTTTATTTTTTCTTTAGAATTATTTGGCAGCAATAAATTGCTGTTTTGTTGTTGTGAGTGGTCAACCAACATAACAGTTTTTACTGCTGCTGCTGCAGTGATAGTGATTCAAGTCAGAGAATATATGGTCAGTTTATTGTTGATGATGATGTTCAACACTTTATTCATCTTCCCATCATAACAATTATGTTTTCATCATTAACACCTTCTCTGCCAACCCTCCACTTCGACTAGACCTGTCTACAACAACATGCAATTTTGCAAACAAAACTATTTGATGTAAATAAATACTGTTCGCAAATTTATACGTTTTCTTATAATCATTACCCTCCTCCCATCACGTTCGTTTCTACTTTTATTATGTGACCAAATCATATAGTAAATATTTTTTCAAAAGAAAACAAGAAAAGTGTGTGGTGACTTTGTTCTTAAAATGACTATCATCTTGTGAACGGTCAAGTAGTAAAAATTTAAAATATTCTATGTTTTCACCGGTTTTTCAAGATTAATGGTCAAACGTCTTTTTTTATTGCCAACGTGGTCATCATCATCCTCCTCAATCGTCCCCATCATTATCAACATCATCAAAATTTTGAGTTGACGCAAGGGAAAAAATAGAAAGGCAGAAATACTTTGACTGAAAGAGAGACTGGTGCGGTTTGACTACTTGGCTACAAGTTGACGCAAGGAAAAAAATAGAAAGGCAGAAATACTTTGACTGAAAGAGAGACTGGTGCGGTTTGACTACTTGGCTACGACCTGACTGAAAGTGATAATAGAAGGACGAAAAAAACTTATCAAATATTATCAGTACTTCACATCATCATCATCATAGATCGTCAAGATAATAATAAGAGGCAACAAGAACGAAATCGAAACTTTTATTCCTAAATATTTGCGTACTCTCTGTTCTCCTCCTGCTGCTGCGACAGCATCACAACTTGTGTATGTGATTCACAACATTTGTCTTGCGTAGATACTTGGATTTTGGATTGTGTATTGCCGGTAGCTTGGCTGCTCGCAAAAATAAAATTGAAAGCGCATGCAAAAAAGTGCACTTTTTGGTGGCGCTATTCTTTTGACGCTGCTGCTGCTGAGCTGAAGGACTAAAGACAAATTGCGGTTATTGCTACCACCACCACCACATAATACTGCTGCATTATTGCAATCAATAGTAACATGCATATATTATCATCGTCATCGTAGAGATATTTTTTACTACACTTTGTTATACAGTGCAGCGCTGCATAAAAGATATTTGCATAAAGTGCAAAACAACAAAAGGGGTGCTTTTTACAGACGAAATAAGAAGGGGTGATTGTGGTGGTGACTATTTTTTGCCTGTGCTACGCAGTGCCTGCCAAAGTCATTCAATTCAATCAACTTGGATTTCTTCATTTTTGTTACGGCTATTATTATTATTATCGACATCCTCGCAGCAGCGTTCAACGGACTGACATCAGAAAAGAACAAAAAAGATTATTATTATTCGCAACAGCGTTGCGCACTGATTCAACAAACTGATGATTGACTGCTGCCGTTGAAGCAAAAGGAAAAGCCTGTTTATTTGTACAAGGCTGTTCAACAACACAAGTAAAATTAAATGCTTTGTAATGATAATCCTATAATCGTAGTTAAAAGGTCTTGCATTTTGGCGTGGTCACTGCTTTTATTGGTGGCGAAGATATTATAAAGAGGCAACAGAAAAGTCACAAAAATTCACATTTGCCGTTATTATTAAAATACAATCAAGAAAGTAGAAAAAATTTGACAATAGGTATTTATTTATTGGCAGTTGAAGCTTGAAGCCCATGTATGTCAAGTTAAAGACAACAAGATAAATAGCATTTTCTCAAAACGTAAATATTTGCGTGGATTCACTCACTCGCTCACCACACATTTCAATCAGTTTGTACTGCATTTTATTAATAAAACATATTTTTGTCTGTTTGTACCACAAAACAGTCCTGCAGCGACTACTGCGACAACCTCTACCACGCAGCAGCATAGCCCAAGGTTCTTTTAACAATAGGTATTTATTTATTGGCAGTTGAAGCTTGAAGCCCATGTATGTCAAGTTAAAGACAACAAGATAAATCGCATTTTCTCAAAACGTAAATATTTGCGTGGATTCACTCACTCGCTCACCACACATTTCAATCAGTTTGTATTGCATTTTATTAATAAAACATATTTTTGTCTTTTTTGTACCAACAAAACAGTCCTGCAGGGACAACCTCCACCACACGTAGTATAGCCCAAGGTTCTTTTTGCATGCAAAGCGTGCAGGGGCATTGTGTAAAGTAAATGAACAATTAAAAAAGAATAAAAAGTCGTGTGAGTTTTTACCTCGAGAGACGCTGCTGCTGAAAGGTTGACGTTAATTAATAATTTTAAAAGAGTTTTATTACGTTAAAGTAGTGCCACGGGAAAAGAAGAATTTTGGATTCTAGGTCATTAAAAAAATCTCTTGTCAAATTAAATTGCACATATGACATTCTAATAGGTATAGTCAAGACACACTACCACTACTCGCTATACGTGTACCTAAAAGAAAAAAAGAACTTTAAACTTTAAATGTGATTGAAAAGTTTGATAGTTAAATGACTCATTCATTTTCGTACGTAAACTACTGAATTTTTATTTTTATTACGGGAAGAGCCTTTGAAAACGATACCATGAGGAGGTTGTGAGTTGCAGCCAAAAAAGTCGAGAAAACGGGAGTGGAAAATTTTTAACTGCAGGTTTGTTTAGTCGAGTCTTATAATCATGATTCATTTGATGAGATGATAAAGTTATCATCAATTTTGTGCTAGCAAGTCATCATAAAATAATCACCGCTGCTGCTGCCACAGCCGCATTTTTTTAAGCGTGCCGTACTCGTATTTTGTGCACGTAGACTTTGAGCAAAGAAGGCGGATAGATTTTAGATTAAGTAAATACTGAAATGTAAGTCATAAGGTTAAGTAAACTTTGGTCTGGTCGATCAATGCTGCTGCTTCTGTTGCATTAGTGCATATTCTTTTTTTCTCGCACAAGTTAACTTTTGAAGCACAAGCAATAAAAAAACAAAGTACTATATACATAGTTTATTATTCATTGCTAAAGTATGTAAGTCATAAGGTTAAGTAAACTTTGGTCTGGTCGATCAATGCTGCTGCTTCTGTTGCATTAGTGCATTTTCTTTTTTTTCTCGCACAAGTTAACTTTTGAAGCCCAAGCAATAAAAACAAAGTACTATATACATACCTAGTTTATTATTCATTGCTAAAGTTTCAAAATGTTCATTCATATAATATAATAATTGATTGTTGTAAAACAAGAGATAAGTAGTTGCATTATAGTTTTTGCAAAGACAGAGATACCGCTATAATAACACCACCGACATATCACTCATCTTATCTTTGTACTCTTGGCATTTTACACGTTGCAAAAAGCTGTTGCTAGTTGTAGTCTTAAGATTTCAAACAATGATACACGCGAGTATGTAAGCTGAGTAGTATCAGGAGTCGTAAAAAAGCTAAGAATTAAAAAAGACGCTAATTGATAAAAAAAAGTCCTGTTAAACATCATGTTATTAAGTAAGTTAAGCAGTAGAAGCACTAGGTTTTTTTAACAAACTACATTGCTCTTTTTGTTGAGAAAATTCACCGGAGAGACTTTTATAAATTTGAATTATTAACTTAGCTGACACAATTGTAGTGGTGATTACGGATGAAATAAAAAATCTTTTTTTATCATCAGTAGCACGTGAGGTTGTGAACTGAAAGGTTCTCTTGAGAAAATAAAACTTTTGTAATGATAAGTAGGTAGACATAATATAAAGTGAGTTGTGTCTGTGAAAAAAGTATGTAATTATTGAAGAAGTAATAATTATTTTTTATTATAAATGTAAAATAACACAAGGAAAACAATTTATTCTTTTGACATTGCAATCGTCAGCGTCAACTCGTCATCATGCCGGAGCTTTGCATCTGTACGAAAAGCCAGCGTCCCCGACTCTTTTTCACATTTTGCTTCCTCTTCTCCTTCATCACGGTACTCATCTCGTCCTTGTTCTTCTACTATCCAGACAGTTCCAAGAGCACTCCTCCATCACCCTCGGTTAGTTTTATAAGTGACGGTGGAGGGAGCAATAGTGATCGTTACGTTCGATACGGATTTAATGATGGAGGGATCAACAAAAATGCTCAATATGTAATGGGACCCAGGCCAGTTCGGGGGAGATTTGCGTCTGGAACTGGAAGGGTGGAAGAAGTGGGAAGGCATTATTACGGTAGCAATGGCCACCAGCCACCACAACTTGAGCATCACGATGAGGACGACCCTCTTCTTCTCGACTATATTGAAGGTCATCATCAAGATCATCACGGGGAGCCTCATCCGGGCGACCCACTTATGCAAAACAACAATGAATTGGATAGTACTGCTGACAGCAGTAGCAATCTGGAGAGGATTCGCCACCAATCTCATCATCCTTTCGAGAGGCATCATCTCAGCCTGAGCGAGCTGGAGCAGAGATCAAATTTCTCTCAAATTATTGACAGTCGACTCATTCATCTGGATTTAAAAGGAGCATCTCCAAAAATAAGTTATATCAAAGACGTGAGTAGAAGTGATAAAGCATGATTTCATTTTTTTCCTTTCCTTTTGATGTGTAAGCACTCTTTTTTAAAAATCTGCTTTGTACATTTTTTTTAGGTTTTAAGACTAGCGAAAAGGTCGGGAATTAATGGGTTGCTTTTAGAGTGGGAAGACACTTTCCCTTGGCAAGGTCATCTAGCCAATTTATCCCTGACTCGAGGAGGATACAGCCAAGAGGAAGCCGAGGAAATTATTGCGTTTGCCGAAAGAACCCTAGGATTTGAGGTTATTCCTTTAGTGCAAACATTTGGTCATGTCGAGTATGTCCTTAAAATGGAGCAGTTTAAGCATTTGAGAGAGTTGGAAGGAGATCCTCAGTCTTTTTGCCCTTCAAAAAGTGGAACTCTCGTGTTGGTTCAGCAAATGATTGATCAGGTTGGTAAACAGAGAAAAAAAGTATTATGGACAAATGGGATTAAAGAAGAGAGAACAAAAAAGCAATTTAGCGAAAGAAAAAAAGAAAATTAATTTTGCGGAAAAAACTTGTTTTGGTTGATGATCATGTTCATCATTAGATTCTGGACATGCACAAGAACAGCAAGTTGATCCATATAGGATGCGATGAGGTGTACAATTTGCGCTCCTGCTCTCTTTGCACGGCAGCCTCTGATTTCCGGGATGAGCTGTTTCTCAAGCATGTGATTGACGTAGCCTCTTACGTGCGTTCCAAGGGAAGGATTCCTATAATATGGGATGACATGCTTCGGAGCATTCCTATTCGAAAGTTAAATGACTCGGGAATAGGCTCTTTGGTGGAACCTATGGTTTGGGTGTATGCAGAGGATGTGGATCGGTTTGTAGGATGGGAAAGTTGGGAAAAGTATTCAGAAGTTTTCCCCACCATTTGGGCAGCAGCTGCTTTCAAGGGAGCTTTTGGAGAAACGCTGTCTATTCCGCCGGCAAGCAGACACGCAGATAATGTCCAGAGATGGGTTGATGTTATCACGCGAGAATCGCCAAAATGGAGTAAAGGAGTAGGTGGTTTGGTAAGTAACAAAAAACACCGTAAAAATGTGTATTGTCACTATTGCCGTTTGCGTAACATTTGGGAAAAAGAAAAGAAGTAGTAATAATGTGGGAATGACATTTACATTTTTTCTTGTGACATTTTTCATCAGGTTCTCACAGGGTGGATGAGATACGACCACTTTTCTGTTTTGTGTGAACTGTTACCGGCAGCCGTTCCTTCCATGGTCTACTCTTCCCTTGTGCTGTCCACACCAGGCAGTTCGAGTGCCTCCATAAAAAACAGATTGTTTGTACCAAAGCATCCTCTTGACAGTGTAACAAGCACAAGTACAACTACAGCTTCGTCTCAACAGCAGCAGTCATCGTCCTCCTCACTGACGCCAGATGTGAACACTGACATTTCTCTGACATCATCCAATGGCGATAATAATGCAGTGCTGCTAGAGCCAAACCCTGTGTCAGGAGGTTCCTTGTCATCTTCTGGTGGTGACGGGGCAGCGTACACAACGGATGAGCCGCAAGCTCCCAAAGTTTTCCGTCGGTCATTGTCCCGAAAATTCCGCAGTATTCCCCATCCTCGTATTCTCATGCAAGGACGGGATCAACGGTTGCATGCCAGAGAGGTGGTCACCCAACCCGAAGTGTATGACAAGGGAGAAATAATTTCCAAGATATTTGAGGATGTATTAAGTTGCCCCAATCACCACACGAGAATAGACAAGATGCTACGAGACTCTGATGGAGATTTGGGATTCGCCACCCGTTGTAACTTTCCTGGAGTTGCCTTTTTCCGTACAGTATTCCGTGTGAGAAGCCTCCTGGACGATATCTGGGAGCTGGATGCAAAAATTAAAAGAAAGAGGGGATGGGTCACCGAATACAACATTCGACACAATTACTCTCTCCCGCTGAGGGTTGATGAGGTTGTCTTTTCGCAAGTGCCAAGAATGCAGAGACATCTTGTCATACTTGCAAACTCGGTAGTAAACTCCCTCAAGCCCATTTTCCCCACAGAGACGATTCTCGAGTGGATAGAGCAAAACATGTGGGAGGCTTGGAAGGCTTTGGACAAACTTGAAAAGGCCGGAGATACTCTCAGGAATGTTATGGTATGGCCCAGAAGACCTGTTACTAGTCCACCGCAAATGGTCACTGATCTCAAGTTGACCGCTTTGGACGAATCAGAAAATACTGTGGACACAGAGTTCTAACCCAGAAGACCTGTTACTAGTCCACCGCAAATGGTCACTGATCTCAAGTTGACCGCTTTGGACGAATCAGAAAACACTGTGGACACAGAGTTCTAAAAAATATAGGTTTTCCTCTTTTTTTCTTTTAATACCACAAAGAAACGAATGATCTCATCAACTTTTATTTCCACGAAAATTGAGAAGATAAAAAATCTTTTTTGTAGAGATTTGTACAGGCAAAAGCTATTTAAAAATAACTGTCATAATCATCTATATTAATATTATGAAATACTGTTAAGTCACTCTAGATAAGTAGATAACAGAAAAAACAAACTAATTTTAGGTATATTTTTCAAGCAGAGCGCACAAAACACTACATACTACTATTACTCACGCAAAGCACTTACCATACCTGCCTTCTTTTTAATCACTTAACTTTTTTGTCTCTCTCTTTCTCTCTCATTCACTTACTCTTTCCATCTTTGCCTTTTTCATGATGGCTACAAAATCTACAGAGACCGGATGAGACAGAGGGAGAGAAAAAATAGGATAATTTATTACACAGAGAAAAGAAACTTTTCACAAGTCCAATCCAAAGATTTAGTATTTTTTACTACGCACTCATTCATACATCATCATAATCATATAATAAGAATATACAGTCAGATTTAATGCCTATGAGGAGGTGAAATATACGCCATTAGTCATATTGAGGAAACATGCATAAATAATCAAGTTTTTGCACTTTTAGAGCTAATTTAATTAAATGCAGACTGTCTGACTACAGCACAAAACTTTTTTTTAGAATTTTTTGTCCCTTCCTCCTTTTTAAGCCTCTAGCAAAGTATGCCTACCTACTACAAAGCTTTTTTAATGAATTTAACGTTAAAAAGCACAAACAATTTTTTCCCAAAAAATAATAAACGGAGAACATATGCTAGGGGCCAAGCCAGAAAAAAATGCTGATTTTATTTTTNAAAAAAATAATAAACGGAGAACATATGCTAGGGGCCAAGCCAGAAAAAAATGCTGATTTTATTTTTTTACTGTATTCGTCGACACAAAACAAAAATAATATGTAGAAGTAAAAAAAATATATGTAGGTAGAGAATAAAAGGTAAAGTGTTAGGTAGATTAAATTGCCTGTAGCCACGCGCCTCACGAGAAAAGGAACATAAAAAATGTGTCTACTTTTTCTACTATATTTAGAAGAGGAAAAATAAAACTTGCGTATTTTCCTCTTTTTTCTTCACTTTTCACCCGCACAACTTTTACTTTACCTTGTGGTTGTGAAACAAAAGAGAAAAAACATGAAAGCGAGAAAGAGAAAGGAGGAAGTAACAAAAAACATGCTTAAATTTTCCTCTTTTTTTCTTCACTTTTCACCCGCACAACTTTTACTTTACCTTGTGGTTGTGAAACAAAAGAGAAAAAACATGAAAGGGAGAAAGAGAAAGGAGGAAGTAACAAAAAAAACATGCTTAATCCTTACAAAAAAACTTTTTATTTTGCTGTTGGCCCACTGACAAAAAGGAAATGCCAGGTTGGGCAGAAGAAATGAGTGAAAATAAAAAATACAATACATTTTTTTCTCGGGATGGATATAAAAGGAAAAGTTTGACCATATCAAAGTACCTTGCACAAAGAGCAAAAAAATGATGAATGAAGATAAATATTTAGGATATTCATCTCTACTGTTGATGTTGTTGTCTGCGTAAACATACGTTGGAGAAAGGAGCAAGTAAATTATAAACATGATACTTTGTAGGTTGCTGTCTGTAAGGTAGGGTTAATGTACGGTTAGTAGTGCAAAATATAAGTAAACAAATAAGATGTAATAATGATGACTTATGACTACCTTGCAATCATCAAGAATAATGGTGCCATTCGCCTTATATACATACAGCTTGCTGCATGACACATGCAATTTAATGATAAGTCTTTATTTTTCTGCTGTTGTCTGTGAGCCCTAGTCTACATTGTTGTGTGTGGGTGGGTGGCGAGGTGAGGTGGCAGGGTACAACGGCAGAAATGAAGAAGGAAGTGATGATATACAGTTTATTATACAAAGTGATTTAGGACAGGCAAAAATGAAAATGAACACAACAAGAAAACATTATGCAAGTTATTTAGAAGATACACGTAGATCGGCTTTATTTATTTTTACTAGATGCAAAAGTTGCGGTCACTCTGACTAAACCACATAAACCTTTGTAGTTTTGTCTTGAAAGAACTTTGGCGAATTTCTACTACCGTTTGGTAAACCTTAACAAGAGAATAATAATATTTTTGAAAAATCGTTGTTACCTGTTTTCTATGTGACTTATTATCATGTATATATGGAAAGTGGGTGAAGTGAGAAAAGAGAAAACATGGAAGCTTTCATAACAAAAACAGTAATGATACAGGCAGGCATGATTTAATTGTCAGCTAAAATTACAATTGCAAATATATCCCCCTATTTTTTGTGGAAAATCCATCTTCCCCTCAAATCATTTTGTAGCCAGAAAAATGTACTTGGGGCAACCTAAGCTGTCTTTGTAAATCAGTTCTTTAAAAAACGCAAGGTTTAATTAAGCTACTTCTATGCAGACTATCATTTTCATTTTTGTTCCTTCTATTACTACCCAAAATGTACTTAAAATTTTAACCATTAAATAAGATTAAAACATAATTTTGAGGAGCATCCCTTTCCCATAAAGGTGCTGCTGTAACGTGTAAACTTTCTACTTGATGGTGCACAGAAACAAAAATGTTGAAAATTATATTGTACAACTTTATAAATCTACTACTTACCAGTGTACATAAAATAATTAGTATGAAATAAGAAAAAATATCTCGTTATTAAAATATTTATACCTATGTAACAACTTGTATTAGTGGTGCACTGTACAAAAAACAAGGCGGACAATTTCAGCGCACACAACGACGACACGACAAACACAAAAAGCAGTGAAAATTGTGATATGTCATCCTTAAAATACGTAAAACTATAATATCCAAATGTCCTTATGATGATCATGTACGTTTAACGTTTACTTTTTTCAAGTATTTAGCACAGTCACAAAATAATAATCTTTTAATGGTGATGATGATGAGTATTTATAACAATGTATATCAGAAACAAAACATTTGGGATAAGCTTTGCAATTGTATCAAAAAAACAAATAATGATTGACAGGAAATATGGAATGATTTTTAAAGGATCGAGCTGATTTATAAAAAGTAATGAAGGTTACCTGTAAATATTTTAAGAATAGTGTAAATTTTTTAGTATGCAAGAAGAAGGAATCAAACAAAACAAGGCAGTTTTATAAATGGTCATCCTGATTATCTGTAAAAATACATTTGTACAATGTGAGGACTTATTGAGGAGAATGCATGAGTGCACTTGTAAATGATAACTTATGCAATAACATTTTTATAGTGTAAATTTTTTAGTATGCAAGAAGAAGGAATCAAACAAAACAAGGCAGTTTTATAAATGGTCATCCTGATTATCTGTAAAAAATACATTTGTACAATGTGAGGACTTATTGAGGAGAATGCATGAGTGCACTTGTAAATGATAACTTATGCAATAACATTTTTGTTAAAAAATATTGCAAGTACTGATTTTTTTGTTTGTAGATATCTTTTTAGTAGAATTTTAAAAAATGTACTGATTTTGATTTATATTTTTACTAGTAAATCAACCCAGTTATTTATTATTGTATGTTGAACAGTTTTCAGGTAATGACGACTGTTTTGTAAATCAATTTAGTGAAAAGAAGTATATAAATATACAAGATACGTCACGGATAATTTTTTAACGATGAGCAGAGCACCGGTGAAACTCGAAACAGTTTTCAGGTAATGACGATTGTTTTGTAAATCAATTTAGTGAAAAGAAGTGTATAAATATACAAAATACGTCACGGATAATTTTTTAACGATGAGCAGAGCACCGGTGAAACTCGGTGTCAGAAATAAAGCTTTCATTGTTCATATTACTCTTGTTAGAATGATCACGAAAAAAACATTGTTGTAAAGAATTGATGATACCGTGTGAAAATAAATAAAACGTCTAAAATATTATTATGTGTTATTTATTTATTCATCTTTTCATAATTTTTATATATATATATGAATCATCATCATTAATTAGAACAGCAGGATATAATACTTTTTTATTATGGTTATGAAACAGTCTTTGTTAATGTGCATATTATTGTGCATGATAATGATTATTATAATTTAAAGACAATGAAACAAATATTGAAATCTGTAACAAAAAAGTTTAAAATGTAAGTAGGTAAAAGCATTGAAAAAAGCGAATCTGAATTTTAGGAATGACATAAAAAGTACAATCGTAAATTTTTTATGACGTGCTAGGCAATTTCGTTGTGGAACCGGAAGGTTTTAGCAAGCTAGGCTGAGGCACATTCATTAAATCACAAATTCTATTCCGCAGTGGTCTCAGTTGAGTAACATCAGTGTCCCACCGGGTTTCCGACAGCAAGCCCATCACCTCTTCCATATTCTCGGCGGAAATTTCGACACAGTCATCTCCGTACGTTATCAGACTCTCGTAAAGCTTTTGTGCTGTGAGGAGGCGTACACGGGGAAAGTTGTGACACAGGTAGACCATTAGTCTTTTGAGAGAAGCTTTCACAACATCCGGAGGACCCTGTAATAATTCACAGAGCAGTTCCACCGCAGCAACAATTTTTTCCACTCGAGAGGTATTGAGAACTTCCGATTTCACAAGGGTGATTAGTTTGGAGCCAAAAGTAGGATCTGCTATCATCAGGGAGGAAAGCACGTTTGACTGAAGCAGATTGGTCAAAAACTTGAGGAGGGGCAAGGTGACACGCTCCACTTTCTGATGATCTTTAAATATTTGGAGGATGACGTCTCCAATCCTGATAATTTCTTGATCTCCCATTGCCCCTGAAGCATGAATGTAGTTTTTCACAGCGCCATTAGCATCCTTCATTACGCTGTCGGAAAGACTTCCACCAGAGATTACAAAGCCAGTGAGGATCGGATATGTGTACACTGGAAACTTTAAAAGTTCCACGAATCTCGGGAAAATTTGAGAGGTAGATCGCCAATTACAGGTTTTCACAAAGTCTTCTGGGAAAACGGTGAGAAGCTGGGAACGTTCGGGAATTTGATGGATTGGAGGATCTTGGTGGTGGAGGAGACTGCAAAATATTTTTCCAGCTCGAACACGAATATTATCAATTTTTTCCACCGACTGCTTCGCAATCAACCCTATGAGCTTAGAGAACACTGGAGAATCGAGAGCTGATGGTGCTTCAGGAGTTTCCTTGTATGCGACGACAAGCCTCTTTGTGAAAACTTTGATACATGTCATTGCAGCCTCACGAACCCATGAACCAATATCACCTCGCTTATCTGTACATGTCATTGCAGCCTCACGAACCCATGAGCCAATGTCACCTCGCTTATCTGTCGTGTAATCCTCCATGTTATTTAATAGACACTCGTACAGCTTATCACAATTCAAAACGGAAATGGGGATTCCATTATCCCACGTTTTGGAGGTCTCTACCAACGTTATTGGTCGTTCCTCCAAAATATTGGTAATAGCTCCGATAGCATCCCTTCTAGATTCAGACCACATGACAGTATCATCTTGAATCTGGGAACAATGTAACAAGGACTCTAAAACTGGTGGAAAATTTTCTTGGAGGATGACATGAGGTAGTTTTCCAAGTGCGTTTGCAAAGCCTTGCCGTGACACCATCGAAAGCGTTTTTAGTAGAGTGGAATATTCCTTTAAAATAGAAGGAATCGAGGAGTGCTTCAAAGGGTTTTGATAATAATATTCCAGAAAGTAGTGGCCGAGACAATCGGTAGCCAGCTTTTTTGTTTTGTGATCGATGGTTGGAATGTTATCCAGTAAGAATTTGTATGAAGTTGAAAGGAATTCTTCGTCCTTGTGGAAAGGAATCCTACCAAAAAAAGAAATCAGATTAGTATATTTTTTATTAAATGAAATGAAACCAATTTTCGTTAACTCTGATGCAATTTTCAATTAGCTTACTTTGCTTGTGCCAAACTTTTAATAAAATAGCACAATGCTTGCTTAATTAGCTCATTCCCCTTTGCACCTCCCCTAAACTTTCTTTCGGAAACCGTTGGTATCACTCTCCGTAACTCCTGCAGCATTCCCTCCTCAAAGTTCAGCTTGCCAATCTCATGCAATTTCACCAAAACATGTCCGACGCTATAAAGTGCACCATTGCATGCAAAAGTATCCATGTCCCAACACACCGGTATTAGTTTTGGAAGCACCACATTTAAAGCGTAATTTGGTTCCAGTTGACCAAGTTTTCCCAAGGCCTCCGCGGCCAATTCCCGAACCATTCCGTCAAAGTGATTAAACTTTAGCTCCAGAAGATGGTCAATCATTTGTTTGGTATACACTTCAAA
>JAANSP010001051.1:0-17082 GCA_036850745.1 Homidia socia
CTCACGACGCTTCCTGGCCCAAATATGCTTGGGATGTGTGTGTCGTGTTTTTACGCGCGACATTTCTCTAATCTGCGTAAAATTGACAGACGCCCTGCAAATTAAAAAATAATACCAATCTCATATTACCGACAGGAGCGCAGTTACCAACAACTGAAATTACATTGTACCACCCATTCATTTTGATTTTCAACAACTCACCCAACGAGCCCCATCGCATTTCCATTCCCCAATTGATGATGACCACTATTTAATTGAATAACTGCTGTTATTCCTGAATTACTTAAATAGCTGTTCGACAATAGTCCACTTTGACAATGACGCAGAAGTAAAGGAAATCTTGCCAATGCCATTTTTCGACAGTCTCTGTAAAGTATTTACGGACGGACTACAGACAGACTTTTAAAGTTTGCTTTATCCAATTATTGCACTCCACTTTTACTAAACAGAGATAGAATGCACAATGCACGCTAAATTACATGGAATAAATGCATCAATAATAGATTATTCTAACTAATTACTGCACAAACGGCACACTGCGACTGCACTGCACTGGTTGTTGGTGATACAAACAAATGCGGATTTGGTCACCGATTTACCGGATTTCCCTGTAGTTTACTTTCTTCGGGAACTGCTGGAGAAAAGGGGCAAAGTGATTGGAAAACCTAACGCACGTGAAGGAAAAGATGCATTGAATTCGGCTACGGGTTCATTTGTTTGTCAACATCAGCTGTACTTTCTTTTGCTGTCTAGTGTCTGTTCTCATATCATGCATGCATAATGCATTTTTCCTACATTTTAAGTTAATTAATTCATGATTGAATTTAGAACTGAATATTAGACTGGACCACTGGACTATTCACTTACCTCAGGAGGAATAGAAATTGAAAATATTATTTTACTGTAGTTGAAAGTAATGGTGAAGTAGAAGAGTTTTTGGTGTTAGAAAGAAAGAAAGTTTGCTGGATTACCTAGTCTATTTATTCAAATGGAAGGTGCTCGTGTCACTGGAAATGAGGAGGAGGACATTGTGATTGAAGAGCCTCAAGAAGTGGTCCACAAACTGCAAAGGGCCGTTCAATACAATGCATCAAGACAAAGACTTCAGCAAGAGGCGATCGCTCGGGAGAAAAATAATGAAACTCATGACGAGGTTATCGATGCTCGGGAGCAGAGATCCCATATCGCAATCATTCAAATGGCACCACCTGCACATCAAAGTACATCCTCTGATCGAAGCAGTGCTTCTACAAGCAATAATACTACTGAGGTTTCTTCTTCAGTGCCAACCAATCCTATTCCTTCCTCGAAACAACAAGGTCATATAAATACAGAGCATCATTAATACATAAAAAATAACATGTGTCAACAAAAGTTTAATTTTTTTTTAAATCATGATTATTAATGAATTTTAATTATTGCTAATTAGGTGGTAGTGGTGTACAAAGGCAAGAAAATGCAAACTCGAAAAAGATCTTCTTCAGTGCCAACCAATCCTATTCCTTCCTCAAAACAACAAGGTCATATAAATACAGGGGCACATCATTAATACATAATATTAATAACATGCCAAAAGTTGAATTTAATTTTTTTTTAAACATGATTATTAATGAATTTTAATTATTGCTAATTAGGTGGTAGTGGTGTACAAAGGCAAGAAAATGCAAACTCGAAAAAGAAAAGGCACCACTGCACAGTTCATGGTTGTACGTACAATACCGCTCACACAAAGGACTTGGCTCGACACATGAGAAAGCATACAGGTTAAAAAATTTAGCTTAAGCTTAATGTCAGTTTTCCGAAAATTTGATAACTCAGATGTATAATATTTAAAGAATTTTAAAAACTATTTTTGTAGGCGAAAAACCATTTAACTGTGATCGTTGTACAAAGAGCTTTACGCGATACGATAAGCTTGTACTGCACATAAGAACTCATGAGGGCTAATACAATACGGCTCACACAAAGGACTTGGCTCGACACATGAGAAAGCATACAGGTTAAAAAATATTTTAGCTTAAGTTTGTGTCAATTTTTCGCAAATTTTGATAGCTAAAATGTATAATATTTAAAGATAATTTTAAAAACTATTTTCGTAGGCGAAAAACCATTCAACTGTGATCGTTGTACAAAGAGCTTTACACGATACGATAAGCTTGTACTGCACATAAGAACGCATGAGGGCTATCGGCCCTTTGCATGTCACATTTGCAACCATACTGCCACGGATTCAAGCAGTTTGAAAAAACATTTTCGAACGCACACAGATGAACGGCCTTACAAGTACGACCATGATTAATACAGTTAATACAACTATTACTTGGTTTATAACAACCGCAAATTGACCAAGGTGTGCGTAATTATAATATGCTTACTGTTATACAGATGCCAGCTTTGCCCTTACGCTTCAAAAGACTCATCTCAACTTGTAGTTCATCTAAGACATCACACAGGGGATTCGCCTTACAGCTGTACATTCAGCGACTGTGATGCAGCTTTTAAAACGCCCTCAGACTTATCACGGCATGCACGATAAATTGACCAAGGTGTGCGTAATTATAATATGCTTACTGTTATACAGATGCCAGCTTTGCCCTTACGCTTCAAAAGACTCGTCTCAACTAGTAGTTCATCTAAGACATCACACAGGGGATTCGCCTTACAGCTGTACATTCAGCGACTGTGACGCAGCTTTTAAAACACCCTCAGACTTATCACGGCATGCACGGTTGCATACTGGAGAAAAACCTTACAAGTGTTCTTACTGTGATTACCGCGCAGCGGTCAAGTGCAATCTAAACGCGCATATGAAAAGACATAGAAACTCTGCTCCTAAGGAAGGGAAACGAAAAACCGTTGCCCCTATTCTTCCCGAAGAAGGTACACGGTACACTCTACTTATTATGTTTGTCAACTGCCAGTCAATCGTAATTCAAGGTAGCAGGAAGCATTCTAGATATGAAATATATTTTTTAATCAATAGAAATTATAAATGATGACGATGACGAGACTGATAATAATTTACCTGGGAATGCCCTACCATTTCAATATGCTTGTAAATTATGCGATTTTAAAGCAGACTCAATAGGTGAGACCTTACTGGAGCATTCTATACTAAGTTTTATACCATTATGCATATAATATCTAAATGTTTTTATTAATATTTTATGTGTAGATCAGTTTGATAGAAATTACAAATGATGACGATGACGAGACTGATAATAATTTACCGGGGAATGCCCTACCATTTCAATATGCTTGTAAATTATGCGATTTTAAAGCAGACTCAATAGGTGAGACCATACTTGAAAATTCTATAATGTGTTTTTACCATTATTATGTAATATCCATGTTTTTATTGGCATTATTAATATTTTATGTATAGATCAGTTTGGTGTTCATATGAAAGAAATTCATCCGGGCTCAGGTCTTGGAGGGCGTAATAAAAATATCAAGACTGGAAAGTCGAAAGCATCATCAAAAAGACATGGCCATCCCATGCAACAAAACTTTCAATGTTCCAGGTGCACAGCAGCGTTTGTATGTGAAGAATCGCTACGCTGTCACTTGCGTCAGCATGTTGTCGTTCCAAACAGACCTGCCAACGTAGCACCTGAACTGTATACTCCAAGCAGAATGCGTGTGGTTCAAGCAAGCAACATTAATGTAGAAAATGCTGGTCTAAACGGCAATGCCAACTTGGGTGGCGGTGAATACACCCTTCATGAAATGCAAAGAGTGCCTTTTGTACATAGCGTTATCACTGAAAATCCTGCAGTAATTGGTAACAATCCACCCATTGCCCATCAGACTCAGCAACATCATCAAATTCAGTATGATAATGTTGAGACGTCTACAGACCAGCACCACGCATACCTCGTAAGTTACGATAATAGTACTGGAAATGTAACTTATCGTACTAACGCTAACGTTGAATATCATCATCTGTCATAATCATAATAATTATTAAACGTCAAATGTACATACCTATGCATGCAAATACATGGTCTTTGCAATTGAGCGAAAAGTTTATTTGAAAGAAAAATAAAATGTCACAAACAACCTTGAAATTTTATTTCTCAATACACAGACCAGCACCACACATACCTCGTAAGTTACGATAATAGTACTGGAAATGTAACTTACCGTACTAACGCTAACGTTGAATATCATCATTTATCATAATAAACGTCAAATGTACATATGCATGCAAATATATGGTCTTTGCAAATGAGTGAAAAGTTTATTTGAAAGAAAAATAAAATGTCACAAACAACCTTGAAAATTTATTTCTCAATACACTGAGCAATTTTAAAAACAAAAAAGCAGATCCGTGTAGTAATAATAATTTTTTAAACATCATTCGTGGAAGCAAACAAAAACTGTATTCTCATTTATAATTTTAACTCATCAAAACTTTATAACTTTTTCATCTTTTCAAAACTAAAATATGGTAAAACATAAAAACTCAAAAATACTCTCATTTAGGAAAAAGCTAGGGTTTTTCTAACAGTCACATAATCTTTTAAAAAAATAGCTTTACACAAAAGAAAATACATCGAGTACATCAAGAACACAAATACAGGCATAACAAAAAAACTACTTTTGACGGATTTGATTTAAGCATTCACAATTCCTGGTCTAGTACAAATACAAAAGTTTCTAATCAATCAGTATTATCACTACTATAACTGCCGTAGTTTCAGTTATCGAACAAATACAGGCATAACCAAAAAACTACTTTTGACGGATTTGATTTAAGCATTCACAATTCCTGGTCTAGTACAAATACAAAAAGTTTCTAATCAATCAGTATTATCACTACTATAACTGCCGTGGGTTTAGTTATCGAACAGATAAAATTATTGGAAAATATAACTAATAACTAAACACAGAGCAGAGGTTATTATTAATCAATTTGCATCCAATGCTCATACATATTGCTGTGTTCCAAAATTAGTTCGAATCATACCTACATTTCATTGAGACAACCAAAAAGTAAAAGGTACATACAAGTTGGAAATGTTTTTCAACTGGGTATCGGAAAATACTACACATTTTTTACTGCAATACATATATAATGTTCAGAAGTCTGCTCAGTTTTTACCTTACCTAAAGGTCCTACTAATACATTTACAAAAATTGAAAACAATTTTTAATATAAACGTATCAACCTCTTCTTAACCTTACGCTAAACAAATACCTACACACAATTTACACAATAATTTATTAATTTTAATTTTAGTAAACACATTGGGGATGGTGAAAACGAACTTACTTCTTAATGTTAGGAAAAAGTTAATGAGAGCAATAATTACTTGATAAGGGAGCTTTATTTCTGTATTTAATTCTTTGCGTTAATTATATTGACTAAATGAATGGTGACTTCCTGTCGACTGACCCTGAACATGTGGTGAGGCCATTTGATTACATAATCCTACTAAAGCCATTTCCAGAATTTTAATATTGGTGATAAGTTTGCTTTCTGGACTCTGTGCGATATACTTTGCTACTGACGCTTGAAAAACTGGGAGCACACGAGCTACGCTTTGGAGCGTTTTACGATCGTTAGTATCCAAAGTACTTATAGCAGCATTCAAATACCTGCAAGGAAACATTAGTGCAAAATTTAATTTAATACATGACCATATACATTCAAGTGTGAAAAATCGAATTTTTAAAATAAGTATTATTTACGCTAGTTTAGTTTCCGTGTCTTGCTGTATATCGGTTGCCATTTGTTGGAGAATAGAAACGTGGGTTTGGTGCGGTAGCTTTGACTAGATATACTTTGCTACTGACGCCTGAAAAACTGGGAGCACACGAGCTACGCTTTGGAGCGTTTTACGATCGTTAGTATCCAAAGTACTTATTGCAGCATTCAAATACCTGCAAAGAAACATTAATACAAAATTTAATTTTACATAGGCATGTACATTCAAGTGTAAAAAATGGGATTTTTGAATAAGTATTATTTACGCTAGTTTAGTTTCCGTGTCTTGCTGTATATCGGTTGCCATTTGCTGGAGAATAGAAACGTGGGTTTGGTGCGGTAGCTTTGACTCAAATACTTTATTTGGGGGCATATTTTTACATAGGTACATGAGAACTTGTAGATCTCCGTAATTACAAGCTTGCACAAAGGCGTTAACTACTTCGCCGCTTTAGTGCGGTAGCTTTGACTCAAATACTTTATTTGGGGGCATATTTTTACATAGGTACATGAGAACTTGGAGATCTCCGTAATTACAAGCTTGCACAAAGGCGTTAACTACTTCGCCGCTTTTTGCCAGTGATAGTAAACCTCTTTGCATTTGAATGGGGTCGTTTATATTAGGTGAGGCACCGTAATGATCAGTAACAGACACTGCCGGGGTCACAGTTCTTGGAAGGACCGATATTTCAAAGTACTTTTTCTGTTCTTGGAAAGCTTGCGTCAATTCCCTTGACATTGTCTCCTCCATTTGCCGGACCACGCTTCCTTGTAACCTTTAATATTAATTTTAATAAAAGCAATTTTACATGACACGCTAAATAAAAGACGTGAACAGAACTGACAGCAGACAATTAATCTGAAGTATATAAATATAGTTCATACCCGCTAATGACCCTAAGCATTTGAGCCTCCACTTCAACTTGCAGTGCACTGCTGAGGTGGTCTTGCATAGTACTTTTTCTGTTCTTGGAAAGCTTGCGTCAATTCCCTTGACATTGTCTCCTCCATTTGACGGACCACGCTTCCTTGTAACCTTTAATATCAATTTTAATAAAAGCAATTACATGACACGCTAAATAAAAGACGTGAACATTGTTCACTGAACAACACTGACAGCAGACAATTTATCTGAAGTAAATAAATATAATTCGTACCCGCTAATGACCCTAAGCATTTGAGCCTCCACTTCAACTTGCAGTGCACTGCTGAGGTGGTCTTGCATATTGTTTATGTACGCACGTATAGTTTCCTGTACATTGTCTTTTTTACGTTCTGACTCTAATGCTTCTTGAAGGCCATTCATGTCTACATAATTTCATTAATAAATTAATAATAATAAAATTGGGATAAATCAATTGAATCCGCGTTGGAAAAATAACTTACATTGGGTTGTTCCCGCGTTAAATGCCTCATTGATCTGATTGAACATTTCTCTTGCAACATTTTGGCAGCGAGGATAAACCGTATTCGTGAAAATTTCGTTGAATGCTTGCTCAAAGACGGTCTTTGTCACCGTTTTGAAATTATTAGTAATTGAATCCCAGATTTTCTGCAATTTAATTTAGCCCACATTTAGTCAAAAAATACAAGCCAAAGTCTTTCAGTCATACCAAGTAAACTTTAAAACTTAATGAAAAATAACCTCTCGTTGGAAAATTTGTGTAATATTTTGAGCCAGTTTCGCCTCCACGGTACTCGTCATTTTATCTATTTGCGATTGCAAATTCATTCTACTTGGTTCGTAAACGCGCTCCAGGGCTGAAGAAATAAAAAATTCATATTCAATTCTAATGTTCTGTGAATATACAGTTGCAATAGAACTAACTAAATTAAAAGGCCGCTTACTCGTTGGAACAACAGTTTCGATCTCCTTCTTTACCACATTTCCAATGCTGCCAGCTAGCAACTCAGCGAAATTCGGGGGAATAATAGGATTGTTAAGATTTTGACTTGCTTTAATCCGTTCCTGGGTTTCGATCTTTTTCATTGTGTCTTCTAGTCGACTCATTCGTATTTGGCTGTCCTTGAAATATACTTCCACTAACTTACGAAGAGCATGAACATCTTCACTCTGTTTAAGACTTGCATTTAGTCTACTGACTTCGCATTTGAGATCCTAGGAAAGAGAAAATTGAGAACGTTTAGATATCAGCTAGTTATTTTATTATTATTTTATTATCGTATCTAGATGTATGTATCTTTTATCGATTTGAAACTGAATAGGCATGACATTGACAGAGGTGCTATCACAATTACTAAGTAGTAAAAACAAACCTGCATTTCTGCAGATTGCAAAGTCATCATGTCCATCATGCTCGTAACTTTTTCAGCTACTAATCCACTCGTTTCAGTATCCATCTTGTTTATTGGCGGATGCTTATGTTTTGAAAGAGACGACTTTTGGAAATGATTCTCATCCGGCTGTCCAGTTAGCAATACGGACGGTGGTAAAGTCCCATTTTCAACGGATTCGATGCTAACAGTTTTGTTTATTCCTAAGATTCCATCCAAAACTGCTTCGCTTCTGTGAGCTACTGTCAACAAACAAATTTCAATGATTTTAAACACATTGAAAAATAGGAAAATTTATTTTATGGACATATGGAGATAAAATATATTTTTCTTACAAATATCTGTATTCTTGGGACTTAATATTTCTTCCACTTCTCTGCTTGGGCTGGAACTAGAAGATGCTTTGCTAATATTTCCATTAGTACCAGGATTTATAATAAATTCTTCTATTGCAGAGCGAGGCTGTCGAGCAGGACTTGGCGTTTTATTTGAACGATGACTTGAAGTAGTACCATGACCAGACGATGGGGGTCTTGCTATACCTCCACCAGGCGATATACCAATTAAACTACTTAGCTGTTCACTCATTTGTGCTACTGATGGAGTCACTTGAGTCGGCCCAGAGTCCATCAGTGGTGATATCGATGAAGCGTTTTTTCGTAAGTTACCAATACTTGAATGAGAAAGAAGCGGCACTCCTGATGGCGATACCTCCTCGGGTTCCAGTCTTGACTGAAGTGAATTAGGTAATTGCGTTACACTTTTGTTAGAAGCTAAACTTGCTAATAAAATTTCATCATCGTCCTCTTCATCATCTGCTAGCGCTGGCTCAATCTACTTCAATGTCTTTACTGACTTCCTTATATGTCACGTGGGTTTGAAAACTGATGTGATGGCCGTTGGATCTACAAAATACTTGTGGTGGATCTATTGCTAACATTCCTTGCTGTAATGACTTTGGAACCACCATGTTTGCTTCAAGGTATACCATTTCTGCATCTAACTTGTAATCATCTGGATCTCCGGTAACTAAACATCACAAAATATTTTATATTCATTCAATAATTATTAAATATAATGTGGAAATAAAAATATAACTTAAAATATTTGATTGTCCAATTCTTACCAAAGTCCGAATACTTGGAACGACTGTCCTTCATTTTAAACCTTGATGCTTGTGCAAGGTTAAAGCTCAGAACATTAAAAGGAAGAGAAAATTCTCTAATCCAATCTACTCTAGCTGTCTCGTCATTATGATTAAAATGTAGCAGGTATATCGCCTACATGAATACAATAATGATTGGGTAAGAACATAGCGTTCTTTTACAGCACAACTAGAAAATTAAGGCCAATTGGAAAATAGCACTAGATCGGAACACTTACTTTACGTCCAATTTCCGTCGCCATAATATAATGAGCTGAAACGTCAATTTCCATTTTCCACTGCCCACCATCAACAAAATGAAGAGTTTGTAAACACTCCCAAGTTTTGCATGTAAAGAGTTTCATTTCTGTCATATTTTCGGTACACGTGATCATGAATTTCCAGTACTGTGATCTGATAAACACAAAAACGCAAATATTGTTGGATAAGCTTTAAGGTAGAACTAATCCCCCAGTAGTAAAAATAATACAAAAACTGGAACTAATAATGAAGCTAAAAAATTCCGGAATGCGTAATATGTATTGGCTTTGGGCAACGTACTCGGCAGATGGTCTGATACTATGATTATCCAAAAACATCAGTCTATCGATCGGGCGTCCGTCGTGAGGCTCCCATGAATACAAACACCTTGGTGGATTTCTGTCTTTATCTTGGAAGTAGATCTTTAAAAAAATGATATATATTTTTATTTACAACCCTTAGCCGACTGGGTATACACAAAACTTGCAGTTAATATTCCAAATAAACAAACACTAGTTTAACGTACCTGGAAAAATTTCACTGTGCCATCTTTACTAGCTGTGGCTAACGCTGTACCATCGGGTGCAAAAGAAGCATCAGTTACGGGCCCAGAATGAGTATCAATTATTATCAAGTCGTCTCTGATTTCATTAACGGTGTATGCGCCTTCATCACGATTGCTTACCATCTGCACCAAATTCCCCGCATATATCTGGAAAAAACAACAACAACAACAACATATATAATATTTAAGTTTGAAAGAAATCGTACACTGTACAAAGACACAAAATGAGTATTTTTCTCATACTACATACCATATCATCAAGCAGCACTGCGAACTGATAAGCACAGTCTTTTATACTAGCTACACCAGTAGTCAATTCATCCGGTACAAACTTGCACCAAATAAACCTTCTAAAGGCGGATGATTGTGGAGTTACCGTCCAAGGCTATTTTGAAAATTTGACGAGGTCTAAAAAACAATACATATTTAAGTTTATATTCCACAAAACTGTAAGAAAGCACGTATTAGTATGTGCGCAGTAGTAAGTCAAACTTACTCAAGTTTTCCAGTCTGCACGTCCTTGTTGATTTTATATATATAAAATGTTCCGAATTCATCAACGAATCCTAAGTAAATGTCTTCAGCTTTGTGCATAAACTCAAGGTCACAGTATATTACCTTTCTCCACTTTCATCAAGCATCTTTCCTTTGTGTGAAGATCCATTATTCTCACAGCTCCAATATTATTCACTAAAACAATAATATGTAGTTATTGTACGATGATCTCATTAGGAAGCAGTTTTCTTTTCAATATGGATTTTTTAATATTAATATAATATCTGGGAATACCCTTTAAAATGTAAGCGACAAACTTATTGCCGGCATGGGTCGCTAACAACCTTCCCGGTAGGTATTGGGTTTCCCATCCATAATCCACAACTACTTTAAAGGCGAAACTTGGACTGGTCAGTTAACTGCAAATCACTACTTGGATGAATCCTTACAACTGAACTTGTGTCCCTTATTAAAAACCCATCATTGCCATTGGCTTCATTAAAATAAATTGATTCATCATTCGCCGAATTTCCTTGTTCGTCGGCTGAGTCTTCATCCTGACTCAAAGTGGGAGTTCTTCCAGTGGACCGTCTCGCTGAATAAGCCATTCTAGTAGTGATTCTAAATTGAAACCAAACTAATGGTCAAAATGTGGCAGATTTAAAGATCTGAAAGCAAAAAAAACCCAAATTACAAAATAAATTTCTTGTAGTCAGTGTCAGTAAACAAACAAGTAAAAATGATGATAACACAAGAAAATCTAATATCTACTAATCTACTAGATTCATTCTTCTAGTTTTCAAAAAAGCAATCACTCAATAAAATGATCTAGTCATCATGGAGATGTTTTGCTTTGTTTGACAAAAATTCCTTTACCGACATTTTTTCCGACACTTCAAACCCGTAAACCTTTTTAATTTCCGTCACGGGTGACGGGTGACAGAATTGACGTAATTTTTCGGAAACTTGTTGTTTGAGCTTGAGCAGTTTTAATTAAATTATTATTTTTTGAATTTAAGCTTTACGCTCATTAATCTACTCAATCTCAATGTCACAAAGAAGAAACAAGTCCAGAATCCAGAAAGTAAAAGTATGCCTCTTATCTGCAGTCTGACTACTCCATACCCAAACCCAACGCCAACAAACAACAAGATCCGAGAAAGCTACACAGAACACTACTGCTACTTACTGACTGCCATCAACGCAAAAAAGTAAAAATGACCTTAGACCTAAATCTAATAGAATAGTGTACTTACTGTACATGTACATAATTAGGAAAAATTACTTTTACTTCTTACATCTTAAAATACTCAATCTCAATGTCACAAAGAAGAAACAAGTCCAGAATCCAGAAAGTAAAAGTATGCCTCTTATCTGCAGTCTGACTACTCCATACTCAAACCCAACGCCAACAAACAACAAGATCCGAGAAAGTTACACAGACCACTACTGACTGCCATCAACGCAAAAAACTAAAAATGACCTTAGACCTAAATCTAATAGAATAGTGTACTTACTGTACATGTAAATACATACTTAGGAAAAATTACTTTTACTTCTTACATCTTAAAAACACCAACATTTACTTACTTTAAAGTTGATGCACACTGGATGTGGATACTGGGTCGCTCAAAACATTCAGTTTTGATGTCGTATTTTTAAAATATTCCAATTCCACGTATTTTTATTACGTTTAATCTTCGTTGCTGTTTACTTTTACCAGCGATATTTAGGCTGGCTAATGAAACGAAACACAAAAACACTTTTTAACTGTACATATCACGAAACTATTTCGCAAATTAACGTAACTTTTCATTCAATTTAATTTAGTGTAACATTTGCACGCAGACAGCAGTACCTACCGGAGTACCAAGATGAAAAGAAAAAAATAGCATTCAAAAACGAATATTATGCATACGCATACAGCATATCACACGATTTTATTTTCTTCCATTCATGTTCATGTATTTGGTCGAATTTTTACTACAGCCAAAAAGCTGAAATTGGTTTTTACTCTCAAAAAACGCTGCCAGTGCAGTGCAGTGTCAACCGTAGTAGTATACTTTGTTATGCTAAAAATTAAGGACTGGATTAGAGTTTAGTAACGAGTAGACAAGTAAATACGCCGGGTAAAAAAATTAATGTCTGATACAGTGTATCAAAGTAGCGGAGGTATAAAAAACTGGTTATGGGAAAAAATGTTCTCCCACCCAACAAATCACTTCAAAAAGTATTTTACAAAACTGGCCTCAACGCAAACTCAAATTATTTTGAGAATCGCAAAATTTACTTTAAAAAAAACATTTAAGTATTTACTAAATTAAGCACAAAAACACAACATTCTGCTTACTTTCTACCCTAAAAAATTGAAATTGACCAATCCGAATGGCAGTAATTAATATGACTATTATAAAATCAGTGAGAATGGATCATGTATCGTCTGCATCGATGAATTTAATCTCTTTAAAATTGATTTGGGAACATTTTGAGTGTGTGTATTTGTATTTATCGCCGCATGAAGGAGAAAAAATTCGAACCTAGAGTGTAGTGTAAGCTTGCTCTGCGGTTGTTGGACACACAGAAATATTTTAGCGAACTATAAAAATTGACTGCGAATTCTGTAGTTTGAGTTGAGATATGAGAGCTATAAATGGGTGGATGTAACAAAACAAATATACTAGTACTTGCAGCAAGCGTAAGCGTAGTTAGTTTGCAATACATCTAGTATTTGATTCAAGATACTTCAAAGAAACATAGAAATATGTTAGCATTGTCGAGAGTCATGATTTTCCAGCGGTAAATCTTAAATTCGCTGTATTTGCTGATCCATCAATGACAGAACACAAAATACATTTTTGCGAGAAGAAAAAAAAACAATTTTGTTCACCACCGTAAATACAGCAGCGTATCATAATCTTTAGTTGTTTGTTCGAGCGCAGCGTCAGCGTCTTCTTAACAAAATCATCATTATACGAATTTGCTGTTGTTTGTAATATTTTTTTCAATTGGATTTGTTCTTCGTTTCTTTGTAAAGTTACTAAAGTAGCAAGCAAGGTGTTAAAAAAACAAAATCAAGTTGTAGTGAGCTTGTGTTTTGTTGTGTCCGAACCCAAAGTTCCGAACTATTCGTATACTGCTATCAAAATGACGGGTCATGCTGAACCTGCGATTGTGGAGAAGGTGGTTGTTCATCCACTTGTACTAATTAAGCGTTGTCGACCACTTTAACCGAATGGGAAAAATTGGAAGCCAAAAACGTGTTGTTGGAGTTCTTCTTGGATCCTGGAGTAGTAAAGGAGTATTGGATGTTTCAAATAGTTTTGCAGGTTTGTTTTTATGTAGTCCATATAATTGGTTGTTGTACGGCATTTGAAATTGATGCTTCATATGATATTAATGGCAATAATTAGCTACTTTAAATTAAAAAACATCAGTTGTTAGTTATCGATGATCATATGCTAATTAGTAATGATGTTTTTTTTATTATATTCCAGTTCCATTTGATGAAGATGAAAGGGATAAAACAGTTTGGTTTCTGGATCACGATTATCTGGAACATATGTCAGCTATGTTCAAGAAAGTTAATGGTAAGTATAATAGTGGTGAAGAAACGGGGCTTGTAGTCAATTATATATTTAGGAAAATTAAGTTATTGTTATTAATCTTTGACTCTTACTTTAAGCTCGAGAGAAAATTGTCGGATGGTACCACACTGGCCCTAAATTGCACCAGAATGATGTAAAGATTAATGAACTAATCCGACGTTATTGCTCTTCATCCGTCCTGGTCATCATAGATGCAAAACCAAGGGACTTGGGGCTACCGACGGAGGCATACAGAGCTGTTGAAGAAGTTCACGAGGTTAGTTAGTTTTATTATTCTATTTAATATGGTGTGAAATCTACACTAGTAATGCAACGTATTTCGAGATAATAATTGCCTTGTTGTACATTTACCATTTATTTTATTTTTGTATTTTTAGGACGGAACTCCAACTACAAAGAGTTTCGAACATGTATCTAGCGAGATTGGTGCTGAAGAAGCGGAAGAAGTAGGAGTTGAGCATCTTCTAAGAGACATTAAGGATACCACAATCGGAACATTGTCCCAACGTGTTAACAAATCAACTACAAGGATTGAAAGGTTTATCATCACAGTTGACAGATATTCGCAATTATTTAGATCAGGTAAGGCAACTATAATTTTGACTCAAAATTTTTGAGTATTGATGTAATGTTTTTCACCACCAAACGATACCTGAATCGAAGAAAACTTTATACTTAATACTAATTTAAAATATTTCATAGGTTGTTAAAGGCCAACTCCCAGTGAATCACCAGATTGTATACCAGCTTCAAGATATCTTCAATTTACTTCCGGATGTTACTAATCCAGATTTTGTGAAGGCAATGTACGTAAAAACTAACGACCAAATGCTAGTTGTTTATGCTACCGCTCTAACAAGGTCTATAATTGCTTTGAATAATCTCATAAACAACAAATTGGCAAACCGTGATGCTGAGAAAAAGGAATTGGCAAAGAAAGATGAGAAAGCAGAAACAAAGAAAGAGGGTGCAACTAAAGATGACAAAGAGGAAAAGAAAACTGAAGAGAAAGCAGCTTCAAAGTGAGAGTAAAAAACGTTCGTCATCAATTTCAACTCTATTATGTTAATTCTGCTTTAACCTTTGTATGTCATGTAAAAATATGTATGTATGAAATAATAGTTACGCTATGCATAATGAAAAGTGTATTATTTCGTACTAGTTTTCCCTTTGTTACAGTCTGTAACGTAATTTTGCTGATTATTTCACTAATTATTTTTTAATGTCCATAATTGTAAAGTTTATTCAAATAAATTATTTGTGTGAATTTCACATTCGCTAAAAAGTAAATTATAATGATGGAATTGTTAATTGGACGCACTTACTTATTGTCACAAAAATAACTGTAAACCTCGTCGTCTAAACTGTTAGTATTCATATGTGGCTTCCAAAATGAAGTCAGAGTTTGATGCATTTTGCAAGCCAACGAAAATGGATAAGTTTTCTGATTTTTTTACTCAAACATATTTATTTATTATAATATGATAATGATGATAAATTCCAACTCTGGATTGTTTATTTAACAGTCTTTACAACAGAAATACATATCATTGTGTCACACCATCACAAATAAACGACTTTAAATTAATGAATTACCTCCAACTACATTTACATAACAAGATCAAATTGTACTTAAATAAAAACTTTTGGATGGTTTAATTACATACACAGAAAAATTGACAAATTTTTAAGTATCTTTGCGGAAGTAATAAATCTTACTCATAAGCTATAACTGAAAGCAGTAATCATAATAATCTGAAAAATGAAAGACTGAACTGATCGTCGTATCAAAAGACATAATTTTAAATCTTACACTAGCAATCGCATTAATAAAATAAAAAACACAAGTTAACAGAAGTCGCTTACGTAAAGCAGCAGTTAGCTAGCACGCACAATTCGGCGGCATGATGATGATAATGAATGATAGCATCAAAATAATGTCAACGTTTCCCCGCTTGAGTCGACTTTCTAAAATGTGGATAAGTAATACATATTTTGTTGAATCTTCAATCAATCTTCAATCTTAACAAAAGAAATGATTCAACGCATGTGGTTTTTAATTACCAATTATCAATAATGTGTAAAAATTATGACAACCTGCGAAACTTGCTATAATATAGCAATGCTATTAGTGCCATTGGTATTTTAGAAACAGTAGTGACTCAAAACACACTTCAGTCACTTTAAATACACTAAACAGGAGTTAGTAGTAGAATAATAGTTGGGAAATCAGAAAAGTAATATGTAAAACATATTTTGGTTATAGGTGATTGATACAAACTGTAAGTAGTAGGTAAGTGACCTTTTTTAAATTAAAATTTTACATGGAAGAAAATTATTTGGACTGACGTTGTTTTAAAATTTTAGGACTAGTTTTCGAAATTCTGTCGAGAAAATTGATTGTTCGTTAGGTTTTCTAATTTGGTATTTTAATGAATGGTGAGTAACGAGGAAGTACAAAGTATAACATAAGTACAAAGTACATATTATTATTAAAGTACATTATTGTATGCTAATGTATTTAAAACTCAAAAATGAAACCCCTAGTATCTTATCTACTATCTACACTTTGACTGTTATTTTAATTATGGTAAATAAAACATTTGACATGACATATTTATAACGTTGACAGACATACATAATTTGTTAGAAATTTTCGCTAAAAGTAAACGAGCGGAGTGTCCTTATGAGGCGACGTCATTCCGTTGCGACCTCCTCCACCCCCTCCACCACCAGCTGGTGCAACATGGACATGACCATGCGTCAATGAGTTACCGTCAGGTTCTGTACGTGCTTCCACTTTGACCTCTACACAGTGGTCTGGAGATCTACTACTTAAAAAACAAGATAACTTTTAGTACAATTTATTACACTCGACAGGTTAGTTGCTACTGATATAATATCAATGTCAGATTGGGCTTACCCCGACACTGGCGTTGAATCCGCAGTATCCAAAGAATTATAATTTGCATTTAGGCTACCCCAATTATGCCTAGTTGGGAAG
>JAANSP010001052.1:0-17081 GCA_036850745.1 Homidia socia
AAAAAAAAAGAAAAAATCCGAGCCACTTTATTATTACTGCTGCTACTTGCACAGCTACTACAACTAGTACTACCAGACTTTCGTACATTTTATTCTTAAACTCCCAATTTTACACACACACAAAGCTAACTTTACTCTTTCGCCATATAACTATCGTCGTAATAATAATAATAATAACGTATTACTACAGGAGAAATAATGCTCATAATACTATATGCTCCTAATAACAATATCTTGAAGGAGGAAACGCTTTGTAATCCATACACATTCCATTACCTCTATGTACACACACTCTCCCTCTCTACGCTGCTCCGCTCTGCTACTGCTACTTTTTCACAGGGAACAAAAAAAGTAGAATTGTTTTAGCCAAAAGTGACATGACGAAAAAAAGGAGTGAGCTGAGCTACATAGCTGCTACCACTATACTACTAAATAGCTGGTAGTAGTGGAGGAATAAAGAAGACTAAAAGTAAATGAGCTTACAGTCACTCTTGATTCAGTAGTTGCTCTAATATTTCCTCTTTTTCAGCAGCAGTAGTAGCAGCAGTAGTTGGCGGTCCTGACGACTGTCACAGTATTATATTCTTTATTGTGGACCATTTTTTTCCGGTGCGTAGTATATTAAATCTGATTTGATTGTTTCTCTGAAAATTGCTGCATATAACTAACTAACTAGCCATCTATACAGCTAGGGTGGATAATAATATGTTGGCTGCACTTATACACACACCACGAGTGTAGTGTGTATCTATCCATTTTATAGGTGAGCGACGACAGACAAGCAATAATTTTCCAAGTTGTGAGGAATGAACATTGAGCAAAACGGATCTGGTTTCTGTTTGTTATTATGATGATGATGATGATGACGATAGATTGGGTAAATGATTTGAACAAGTAGATATTTTTGGTGTTTTTTCTTCTTCTCTGGGATGTGATAGATGCTAGGCATTTGTAAAGATAACGATAATATTTGGTTCGCGTTTGCCTGTGAGTGAGTGCTTCATCGAAATGCCCAATTGGACAACTTGCTCAACTACGGCTGTTTAAAATTAGAGAGAAGAAAGGAATGAGTAAATTGCGTAGCTGTTTGCTCAAGAAACAAGATTGTGCTTTTTACTATCCTGTCGGAAAATGAGTTTAAGTAATAAAGAAAAATATAATGGCAATTTTTGGTGACCCGATTAATTTTGCACATTATATAGGTAAACAAGACGGAGAATAAAGTTAGTTTTAAGTAAGCATGTTATAAAGTGTTGCTGCATGGTTCAGTGAAAGCGTTTTTATTTTCTGAAATCTAACCTAAAATCAGTACATTTTGCAGGGAATGGGAGATCAATAAATAAACTGTTGAGAGTTGTGCTGTGAATTTAATTGCTCGTGTTATGAGATTCAGTTGGCATGACATAGAAGGAGAAATGTGTTGCGTGGAGACATATCACTTATGCAAACCTACAAGGGTCAACCGAACCATGTTTTGCATGCGCTAGTACTTCTATTGCATAGCAATTCTAGCCGACTGGGCTTTCTCTTGTCACCATTTTGTACTTTTTTCCTGTTGAACTCAAGCGAACAATATTACAAAACGGGTAGATACATAAACTTAAATGTTATGTAACCCCGACAATTTAATAATGCAGAAATACCAGGAAAATGTCTTTGAGAAAAACATCTTCCGGCAAATGTAACAGTTTTAAAAGTTAATTGAGTGCCCACATGGGAAACACTCACTTGAAAAAAAGGGAAATAGATGTAATTGCTGGAAATAATGTTGAAAAGCTTCCTTTGATCGTTTACATTTTAGCTGTAGGTACTATACTTTTTTTAAAGCTAGCGTGTGTCCTTCGAACATTTGCTCAAGGCTCAAAAATTCAAAGAAAAAAACATGTTGGTAGAATATAGATCAAATATGAATGAAAGATGAAACCTCGTTATATTTTTTTTAATTCAGTGAAAAACTGATTTACTTCCTGTTTTCTTTTTGACTTTCAATTTTCTATTTCCTATTATTACTGTCCGCCCACTCATAAAACCGTGCCTATTTACTCTTTTGCTTTTCTTTGTAATGTCACAGGATACTTTTAGTTTTTCTTACCTTCTCGAAGTGTAACAAAATAGTAGGACTCTTTGCTCGGAGGACTTCTTCCAAGGGCGTTAACAGCAACCACTTGAAAGCTATACACGGTAAATGGCTGAAGTTTGACAACCTGAAACAAAGATTAATAAAATATAAAAATGTTTTGTAGCGAATCCTAATTTTTTAATATTTCTGCAGCTGGACAATTTTTTTTTATCTAATTTTACTCTTTCTGGTTTGAAATGCATGAATAGACAGGTGTACTTACTTGATATGATGTTTGGTTGTTTTCTGTGATAATCCCATCACTACTGTCCCAGTCACCATCTTCTCCAACTCTGAAACGAATAAAAAATAATATTGTCAAGTTTCTTGAAAACAAGCTAATAATGAACAAAAAAATCAGAATGGTACAATGGTTTCTTCATCTTTCAGCCTCGTTCCATTTTTATCATTTTTTGAAATTTCATCATTTTTGTAATCAGAAAAATAACTCGGAAAAGGTTTACTGCCATTTTCCCAAGCTTTTATTAAAATTAAATACAGCCAAAGCAGATTCATACAAGTGTTTTGTATTTTCGTTTTTTCTCATTTGTGCGCATCGTAACAAAATACTCTTTTGATATTTTTCATCATCATCTTAGTCATCTGAATGAATTTACTCCGAATCATGCTTTCAATTTAAATCCATGCAATTTTATTCACAAGCACATGACATTAGAAAAAGGAGAAAAAAGACGAACGCTGTTGTTGTGTGTTCTACGCGGATTCGCTAATGCGTTTTTTTTCGTCGCCTACTTAAACAAAATACGCTACATGTCTACCTACTGCGCTGTTATTATTATTATTATATTATGATCATCATTGTTGTTACTGCTGTTGTATTAATGCTGCTGTCAACTTTTCTTTCTTTTCTCAAAAAAAAAGTTGAATTCTACTAATAATAAAATGCAATGAGGAAAAAAGCGTCAAACACGACAACTCTTTACTATTTGCACAAGCAATCCTCTTTCTTTTATACATTCCCATTTACTTACTTGTATATTTTTCCGCAGTGCCTTTTCCTCAAATATTATGCTTTTGCTTGCTTTTTGCTAAAATGCTCATGCTTTTTTTCTGAAAAGTCAGTCAAACAAAGAGCTAAGCAATAATATCCAAATGTGGCAGAGTCACTGTAAAACTATCTTTTTAAAGAGCAAAACTGTGTCCTTTGAGTACGCACACACAAAAAGATATCATGTGAAAGAGCTTACCGTGTAGGTAGATAGCCATAATAAATATTTATTATAAGCCTCACTATTCATATCACTCATTCCCTGGAAGAATCTCTCATTTTCTACTTGATAATGCTTGAGAGCGCTTTCCCATTATTATTTTTACTATTATTGCCATTATGTAGCCTTGATTGGAGACTAATGTTGATTTTTATTTTTTATTATTTCTATGAACAAAACTAACATAAAACATCTTGCTTCTTTGTACAACCAGAGATTATTAATATTCGCTGAAAAGATGTAATCACTACAAAGCTTTTTTAACATATAATAATGTACGTACTGTCGTCAACCTAAAAAGAAATTCTGGTAGAAATATATACTTTCAATTACATGATCAGATAAAGGTACAATAATTATTACTCCAGGTTTTTTGTCAATACTAGAGAGATGATACTCCAGCACACGGGGAAATAATAAAAATAATCATTGGACAAAAAACGACAAGAGGTAGCGCTTTTTCTTCATCAGGTGCTTCACATCATTATCAGGCTTCATCACAACCACAGAAAATCTATTTCCTTTTTTGTATCTACCCACACATGAAACTATTCATAAAGGTATTTACTTTAAATCACCTATCTAGACTATTTGCTCAGTAATATTATTATCATTCCAATGCATACTTCAGCTGCTACTTCTTTTACCACCCACACAATAACCCTATACATGTAAACATACATACCTATCTATCTATTTACCTTCCTACGCGAGAAAAAAAATCCCGAAGAAAAAACTCTTTTCTCCCTAAATGGATGGATGGAAGGAAGGAAGGAAATTTTTTTAAAATGAGAATCTCCTCCACTTGGAATAAAAGGAGAGGAAAAAATGAGAGTAAAAACACACATACTTTTGGAAGCTGCTGCTGCATCAACTTTAATACCTTTTGGAACACTTATTGTGTGTAACTGCACGCTTGCTTGCCTTTCGCTCTGCTTCTCTCTGCTAAAAAGGTATACGACTTTCTGGTTGATCGCAAACAATGGATTCTGGTCGTTTTCCCAGTCATCTCATCCTATTTTCCCATAGTGTTTTTTTCTTTACTTTATAGTCGTAACTGTATAGTAGTCGACGTAGTGGAGCAACGATATTACTTGGAAGGAAAATGAAGCAAGGAAAAATGAAGAAGAAAAAAAATAAGAGAGAGAGAGAGCAGGAATGAGCTAGTAAGAATCAGCAGCTTCATAGTCTCTACCTATTATTTGAAGACAAAAAAATCTATAGTTTGGTCGTCATCGTAGTCAACATCATCGTTTTTGTCCTTCTCCTTTCCTTCCAACACTACCATTTCTCGTTGTGTGTATTGTAGTACTCGTCCTCCTACTCTTGCTTTTTTGGCCTCATTCAGTTGCTGCTTCCTTTCCTTTTTTTATTTTTTTTCATAAAATGTATATATATTTTTTGACTGTGTGTGTATGTGTGCGTGTATGTTTCTGTGTAACCCATAACTACTACTACCACCACCACCACTCTTTTTTATATTTTATTCTTCTTCTTTTTTTTCCTTTTTTTCTCTAAGCAACTTTCCGGGTATTTTTTTTCTATAAGGGACCTATATAAGTAGTGCATGCACAATAGAGAAAACGTGGAAAATGACTCTTTGGAAAATCAATCTAGGAAGCCATTAAGTTGATGCGATGCTCTACAAAAGCTGGTGGAATTTTTATTGAGGATTTTTCATAACGACTATTCTTTTCCTCCTCTGCCCCCTCTCTCTCCCTTTTCCTCCATCCAATTCCTATTTTACTCTCCTATACTTGCACCACCACTACTATCGCTCTTCTAGTGAATGAGCAGTGAGGAAAAAATATATAGTTTTATATTTGGGGAGACAAAGGAAAAGTGGATGAGGAGAAGGACAGAGAAACATTCTCATAAAGTGCAACAGACTGACTCCTGTTTTCAATGACTTTCCACTTTCAAAAAAAGGAGTCACCAGGCAACAAAAGAAAAGAAAGAAGAGTAGGAGGAGGAGGAAGAGAAGGCGAAGAAGAAGAAGACTTACCAGCAGCACGCAGCAAAAGATATTATGGAATATTCCAGTTGAATAGAAGAATAAGGAGAGCAGTGTGCTCTCATTGTGGAAAAAAACCCTAAATATTCTACATTCCTTCCTCTGACTGACTCAATGAATGCTTCTTCACCACCACCACCACTATTCTATTTTACCTCGATCGGAAGAGAAAAAAGGAGCATTTTATATATTTTTTCTTCTTTTGGAAAGGAACATGATATTAGCAGCATCGTCTCCACTTGCACCTAGCCAACGTGTTACGTTATACATACAAAAAGCTGTTTTAAACTTGCTTCTACCATTCCCACCGTTCCCTCTGAAAGAGAAAAAGGGTGAAAGAAAGCTCCTCTTCTCTGCTATCCCACTTGCTCAGGTTCTTCACATCTTATTTTTCTGCTGAGGGGAAAAATGCTTTTTTTCTTGTGATGCTTCTTCTTGTATATTATAGTGGCGTAGCATCAGCATATTGTATGCCTCTTGTTTTCCACTGTTTTGCTTCATTATTATTCGATCTACATTGTGCTTTTTCCCTTCTTTTACCTATCATTATCTTTGGAGAAAATGGGAAAAAAGTTGTTGTGTCTTGGCCACGTATTAAAATATATTTTTGCTGTGGATAATACAGCAAACCAACCCAATAGCTATGTATATACCAGCTTGCTATAGCTGACTGAGTGCTCACTCCTCATCGCTTTTCACTTTCCACCTCTCCCTTTCTTCCTGCTCGTCTAAAAGGTGCATCATTAAACTGTTACGAAGCAGTAGTAAAAAAGCACAATAGCCTCAGATACTTTCTACTTGTTCCTCTTCATTTTCTTGTGCCTTTGTGTTGTTGTCGTTGTCCTCTATTCAAACTATCTAATAACTGCAAAGCGAGAGAACGAGGGAGAAGAAAAAGTAGAAGAGGACGATGAAACTACTGTGGAATTTTACGTAATCAAAATTTCTCCTTTTTTAAAAAAGAAGCAAAAAATACTTGAGCATCCACTTATTTATATCCATCCAAGTAGACTAGAGAAGAGCAGAAACCGTTGCTGTTGTTCCACCTTGTATATATGAGTGTTATCATCATGAACCATGGCCATCATCGCCATAAAATAAAATTTCTAAAAAAGGTGACTAAGCTCGCTCTCTTTATTCTTTCTTACCGTTTTTTGGAAAGACACATTATTAATATAAGTTTGGTGTGGTTAATCTACTACTAAATATTGCACCATTACTACTACCGACACCACCACCACCACTGCAACCTTCCCTCATTTTTCCTTTTTGAAATGCATTCTACTAAACGGAAAATTAGTATTAAAACGTGATGATGATGATGTCACAGAGTAACCCGAGTTTATTTGCATATTATGCAAATAAAACCAGCACCATGGCTCCCCTATTCTCCTCATCATCATTTTCTTCTTCTTCTTCTTGTTCCGCTTTGACAATACTTTTAGCTGTCATAATGAACCCTCATTATTTCAATCTAGTTAATGTAGTGATGCTAGCAGTGGTGTAGTACAGTGGAGATGTATGCATGATGAAAGCTCTCCCGCTAAATTAAAAAAGAGGAAGAACAGGAAGAGTTTTCTGTTGAGGTAGAAAATGTTTCTAGGTACTGCTGCTGCTTGGTTTTTTCAGGAAAATATCAAAAGAAATAAAAGTAAAAAAGGTGGGGAATTTTCTCCATAAAATGGTTATAATGAACGGGCACGTATGATGATGATGATGGTGGGTCGTATGAAGAAGAAAATGAATATTTCGCTGTTTTCCTTTCGTCTATCTTTTTGCATGTTAATAAGAAATGAAGTGGGAAGGAAACAAGAGACATTGCGGAAATGAAGTGCAGTGCAGTAATGGGAGCATCGTCAAGAAAAGGAGCTTTTTTAACGACGCTTCAATGAAAAGAGTAAAAAGTTATATATTGTGTTTCCAAGTACATAATCTGCTGATTGTCAAATTTCCCTGGTTAGATATTTTTTATGACTATTATGTTTTCTTTGAGTATATATGCTACCTGATGATGTGGATGATGGTAATGATGAGCATGCAGATAATGGAGAAACGGTTTAACAAAGCTGTTGTGTACTTGTCAACATGTTTTACTGACATGATTGGTTGTTACTGAAACAAGGAAGAGCGGACTCTCTTTCCTTCCTTGTCGCTTTATTCAACAGCAGCAGCAGAAGAAATACTAACAATAAAAATAATAACGTATGGAACAAGGAAAAACATTATCTTCTTTGTCTTCTATTTCTTATAACACTTTTCTTCAAGTCTTCTTGTTCTAAACATGATGATGATGATCATCATCATCATGATGGTGATGATCTTGACTGAGACGCACAAACAAAAAAGAGAGGCAACCTGATGCAGCTGTTGCCAAAAGCAAGAAAAAAACTAGTTGTATGATGCGTACTACTTGTACAAGTAAAAACTTGTGCAACTTTATTGAAAGGAGGCGAGGAAGGAAAAGGTGGAAATTGTGAGAAGAAAAGTGAGTGACTAGCAGCATCAGCAGCATCATCATCAAGGGTGTCGGTACCGTAACGATACCCTCGGTGTGTGCCTACGACAAGGACCGTGATGATGTCTGCCTTTTTTTCTTGTTTCTGCTCCCTTTTGTGACTGACGTTCCAACTAATGATCTCCATCTGACTGAAGGCTGCTGCTGCTCCTGCTGAACAAAAACTCTGCTCCAGTAATTTGCCGGGGAAGAAGAGGGAAAATGGAAGGGAGTAGAATAGGAGGAACAACAAGACACGCTGATGATGGCAGTTGCACAAGACGTTGTTCTTGTAAAGAGAAAAAGAAGAAGGGCTCATCATCCAATTGTCTCTAGTGAACTTTGCAAATATTCACTTTTCATGTGTCGGCAGAAATAGAAAAAAAGAAGAAAAAACTGCACGTGTGTGTTTGAGCATATGTGTGTGTGTGTGCTTTTCTGCTTTTCGATACCTTTTCAAAAAAAATTGCTACAAGGCATGCTCCCTTTTTTTCTTCTTCTCGAGCTAAAAGCTGTGTCAACAACATTTTCTCTGACACTTTGCATGTTAATCAAAAATGGTGAGAAGAGAGAAGGCAAGACAGCAATATTTGTACATCATTATTGATGATATGCAAGCTAATGAGGATGAGCAAGTTACTTTTTTTCAGTCTATATATATAGCTGTCTAGCTGTTCGTGACGAGGAAAAAGGGCTTCAACATTCATCATCAACATCACCTGATGATAAAAAATCATCATGCATGATACTATACTTACTTAAGGCCCGTTATCATCATCATCATCTTCTTCTTCATATGTGTACATGCATAATAAATACTGCTAGCATCGTCATACTTTTTTCCCTGATAGCTCATCAAAGGCAAGACAGCAATATTTGTACATCATTATTGATGATATGCAAGCTAATGAGGATGAGCAAGTTACTTTTTTCCGACTATATGGCTGTCTAGCTGTTCTTGACGAGGAAAAAGGGCTTCAACATTCATCATCATCATCACCTGATGATAAAAAATCATCATGCATGATATTATACTTACTTAAGGCCCGTTATCATCATCATCTTCTTCTTCATATGTGTACATGCATAATAAATACTGCTACTATCGTCATACTTTTTTTTCCCTGATAGCTCATCATCATCAACTTCATTTGCTGATAATTAAAATATTATCAGAGCCGCAAGCCAACCAGTAATTAATTACGTGTCTCGTTTCTCTTCTCATTCTTTTCCCTTCCTCCTACCTTGTGTCTTCTCAAACTTATCTCATGGTTTTTTTGGAGGAGAAAAGGGAATCAATATATAAANCTCTTCTCATTCTTTTCCCTTCCTCCTACCTTGTGTCTTCTCAAACTTATCTCATGGTTTTTTTGGAGGAGAAAAGGGAATCAATATATAAACGTAATATTAATAATAATAATAATAATATATTATATCCAAATGTTCTAGATGTAGATATGCTCTGCCAAGCATAACGACATGCATTTTTTGCAGAATATAAAGAGGAGGAGGCTGTAAGGCAAAGGCAGAGTTATTTTCCTTTGATGTCATCGTCAAAGTCAATTCATTGTGTATGCTTGTGTGTAGTTGGTTGTTTTCAATGAGACATTATTTGGCTAATTTGCAAACGCTCAGCTAAGCAGGATCTCTTTCTCTCTCTCCCTTAAAAAATTTGCTTGGATCAAACAAAGTTTCCAGAAGCTTTTTATAGAAAAAAGAAACATGAGAGTTTTGGTAGTAGAATGGACGAGAAAATATGATGATAATAATAATGTTGGCTGTGTAAGCAAAATATGTTTGTGATTCCTTGAAAATGTGTCTAATCGTCACTGGAGCGTGGAGTAAAAGGCAATCCCACGTATATTATGAGAAAAGATAATCATATCATTATTAATTATTTAGCTTGTCTTCTTTTGTACAAATATTGGAGGACCGTGCCAGTATACCTGTTTATCAAAAAATAGGTACTTGGTCTACAAAATTTGCTCAAAATGAAATTGTACCTCTGTTTTATTTGTTGATGGCACTTGGTGACTTTAGATTATGCCAAGTAGGTCTTCGCATATGAGTATTTGACATCCTGGGCTCGGCAAGCCCCTTAACCAATATTAGATAATGGAAACAAAGTAATAAGGTAAGCAAGTAAAATTGAAAACGTATCTAGGTAGGTATAAGCTCATGGGAGTAAGGTAGAAAATGAAAGGGAATGAAAATTGGTAATGACAATTTTTCTCTCTCTCTCCGAAAGAGTCAATTCAAATACTCTGTAAGTTGGGTTAAGTAATTAACCCTAATTCGCCCACTTGGAAAGGCGCGTCCTGTATAACCAGCCAGACAAAATGTTTTGACTAAAAGGTAGTTCATAATATATTCTTGAGACAAGTGACAAGTGAGTATTTTTTGGCGTATGGGAGTATGTTATGATACAACAAAATCATTATTATTATTATTATATTCAAAGCCTAGTGCTGGAATAGCGAGACAGAGAGAGAAAGAGAGAGAAGTAGATGGATAAGCTAATCGTAACAGAGATGAATATCTAGCCAGCAGTATCATTATGATATTATCCATGCGGAAAAAACCTTACATATTCCATGAAATTGCGCGCTAGCGTTACCCAGCTATATTTACCTAGATAATATTTAAATGGGGTCACCACCGCCATCACCACCACCCCAGTTTTGCGACACTCAAGAGCAACTTGAACTTTTTTTGCTATTTCTCTACGGTATGATCCCGACTACTAGAGTACGCACAGCTACCTGACTCGCCTTCGTAATAATAACAATACTAACGCAAGGCAAATGACAACAAGACCACCACGACAGAAATATCTTGTATCTGTACACGCTTGCTTCAGAGGATTCCTCCAGCAAAGTACATAATATATTTTACTGGATTAAGAGCAGAAAAGCTGGCTCATTTTTTATTTTAGTTTTTAGCAAGCCACGAATAACCACCGCTTATTCTCTAAGCACACGTACACTGGATTTTCTTCTCCCAGGCTACTCGCCCACTCACTACTCCCACCCTTTCTCTTGGTCTTCCTTTTGTTGCCACTTTTTTGTCTCCATCTCATCCTCTCCCGCTCGCTGTTATCTGTAGTTTCAAAGTTTTATTTTTGTTACTGCTGCTGCTGCTTTAACTTGTTTTCCAAGGTTGGATGTATGTTCAGCCGCTGTCATTGCACCTTATGTTCTCAGAGGAAAAGTGAAGATAAAGTGGATAATATTGAGTGTGTTATGTAGTAGTAGTTTTTGGTAGAGGAGGAACAGCACGGTGCGTGGAATTGCTCTCATTCCTTTTCTTAACAACCAACTATTACAATCCTACCTTAACACACACACACACATTTCAACTTTTCACAAACAACCTGCCTTTCCCTGCATAGAATTCCAAATGGGCAGCAGCGGTAGTACCAAGTAGTAGTATTTCATGAAGAAAACGAACAAAAGTAGACGGGAAAGCAGTTGTACATTATTATTATTATATTTTTACAAAGTCTCCCTGTATGCAAGCGAGAAAGTCAGCAGAAAATACACCACTTTTCTGAAAGGGAATTTACAATGAAAAAACTTTTTTCCTCTTCTGCTTGTTGAAGAGCAGTAGATAGATGTAGTCGAATAATGATAATAATAATAACAGCAGAGAGATAAATGAAGAAAAGTATAGAAAGCCATGTACGTCCTAGCAAACACAATGACCAGCTCAGTTACATCTCTATTTCTCTCTACAAACTACATACAACAAAGTGCATCTTTTATGCACTTTTGCGCCTCTCTCAACTCAACATTCCACCACCACATTACACTTGAGATTGTTCAAGTCTATATATTTTACTCTTTCTTTTGGTATAGGTGCATTCTTTCTCTTTCTCTTAAAAAGATGGCTGTATCATGACCATCAAATAAAATTGAGGAAATATCATCATCACTGAACGGTCGTCATCAACACTACCACCAGCACCGCCACAACTTTTACTACTTTTTCTTTTGATTATTATTGTTATTACTGCAGCCATGTACAAGAGAATCATCAAAATTGTCATTGGTTTTTAGGCATGCTGAAATTGCGATTCCATTATGCAATTTAAGCAAGCAACTTGCTCTTCCACTGAATTTCTAACCTTTTCTCTTCATTCTCTATTTATTCTTTTCATCTTTTTTAGTTTCTCAAGAAAAAATGTACAGGCAAGAGAAGAAAAGGAGCAAGGATGTAAATATGTAACGAAACACAGAGACAGACGGAAAGTTTCATAGCATATTTTGCTGATTACAGCATCCTCCTCGGTCACTGACTAAAATAGCAGCGATATAGGTAGGTATATGTATAGCATCAGGCAAGCATACCATGTCTTGTCATTTCTTCACCATTCTCTTCTGCTTCTTTTTTTATCTGTTGCATTCTCACCATGAGTAGTTCTGTGTGAACATCACTGTCACTAATAGTATGCTTGGTTCTATTAAAAACTTGTAACTTTCTCTGGCCAAAACACACGCACACATACACCCAATCATGTTTTAAAAAGTTTCTTGGGAGCTGTATAGCGCCACAAGGCTAAAAATGGTGCTAGCACTTTTGCTCTTCTGTGAAAAACTTTAATAGCGCTTGTGTGTGGCTCCAGTTTTTTTCCTTTTTTGGTTTTTTTTTCTAGCTTGGGGTCAATCGAGGCTAGGCTCCAGTTGACTTGAGTTGACAATGCGAGCAATTTATCGTTTCTGTACAGATGAGCCCTTGTGAGCTACAAATTCTGCGAAAAGGAGACGACCAAGAAGAAGAAGATATGATAAATTTTAAATTATATTCTCCGTCTAACCTTAGCAGTACGAATAAAAGTTCACAGGAAAAAATACAAGCTCACTTAAATGGGTATAGTGGAAGACGGTGGTTCTCTCTCTGTGTCTCTTTCTCTCTTTCCTCGCATGCACACACACACACTAACAAAAGGCGAAAAAGATGACAAAAGTTTAACCATTTATTTTAACGTTTCACTATGATCTTCTTCACCAACCAGTTTTAATAGAATTGAAATAAAAGTTTTTTTTCTTCTTCTGCTTTTCGATGGAGAACAATAGGAGAAAATTTTGTGAGGTACAAAAGGAATTTTAAAGGGGCAGCAGTGGAGGCTAGACAAAATTCCTACTACTCCCTCCATGGCTGCTGCTGCTGCTTTCTCTTACTCTTCTCCTGCTGCCCTTTTAGCAAAAAGTAAAAACAACAATTTGATGACTTATATTTTACTTCTTCTTCTCCTGCCACTTGTTCTCCTCCTTTACAATTTTCTTCTAGTGCTCACCAAAGTGTGCCTAGCAGCTTCCATGATGACGATAGTAGTGGCATGCACACGTTATAACCTTAAAGTAATTTTTCCATTTCTCTCCCACACACTCTCAACTCAACTTGAACAAAAACGTGGTTGCTGGTGCAGATTCAAAAGCTGAAAGCTGAGGCAAGAAGGTGACACATATTATTATTATTACTACTACCAATACGTGTATCCAACACCTAAAACTATTTGCACTTCCAACCATCCAACAATTTCCAATAATACTTATTTCTTTCCAACAGCACCATCACCACCACCACTTTCATCCAACTTATTGGTGTACTTTACTTTTAAGAAAGTTAGCCAGTTGAAAAACTAAGTTGGGATGACGACGGGAACGCAAAAGACCTCTTGTGTCTGTCTGCCTGTCTATATGACAGGATGGATGGATATAATAGCAATCATGAAAATGAACAAGTATTATTTTTCCATCTTTCCTCTTCCCACTCAACAACACAGTCCAGCTTTCAATCGATTTTATATGCAAGGGAAATAAAAGAAAAGGTGGCAATATAAAATGAAAGGAACCCTTTAAAAATATCATCATCTTCCAATTCTTTACAACTTTAGCGGGTATTGATGATGGTGCTACCACACAAATGCATACATATTTTATTGCGTTCCAAGTCAATTCAAATACTATACATCATCATTATCATCAATGCAGGAAATGCGACTCCTGTTCAATTTGCACATTTTCCAAAAAAAGTAACGATGTGTGTTTTGTTTTCCTTTTGAGTACATCAAGAAAAAAGTCAGTTTGAGAACAAAACAGTAGTAATCTTGATTTAAAAAGGTGTATGTGTATATTTTTGTCCAAGGGTAACAAAAAATTGATTCTATTTTTGAAAAAAAATCAACAAAATTTTGTTTCTTCGTCGAATCCAATTTTTGTGGCTTTCTACGAAATTTAATTTGTATTTGAAATTCTGTAATTCCTTGTCATTTAATATGGAAATGGTGCTGTTGTTGTGCTGCTGCTTACTTTTTTACACCAGTTATTTTCAGACCTTGAATGTATTTTTTCCTTGGTATTCCCTGTTGTACGCTTCCCTCTTTTTTTCTTTTCCTTTGTAATGTAAATGGCCATGATGGCGGGTGGTGTAAAACGCAATAAATGCGATTTGAATATACATCTCCCCGAAGAACAATTTTTGGCCAAAAAACATTCAATTTCAGTAGGTTCTCATTCTGTTCCAGAAAAAAACCCTCCACCTTCTTGTTTTTTCAACAACCAAATAAATTGCAGTTGTCGTCCTTCATGTTGTTAGTATAAAGGCAGTGATTTCTTTTTTATTTCTTTTTTCTTTAAAAAAGGAGAAATCCAAACACATTACCTTTCTTGTGTAAAAATAGGTGCAGAATGAGCAATGACAATATGTGGAAAAAAGTAAGTATAAAAAAGATGGCAAGAAGCGTCCCCACTTTAGTTTGTTTTTTTAAGAAATAGAGAGAAAAAAGCGTTGGTATTCCGTGAAGAAAAGGAGAGGGGCTAAAATAAAGCATTCTTTTTATTTCAGCAGCGTCACCAGCAGTTGAAATAAGGACAGAAAAAAAGGAGACAAGCATGAAATACCATGTAAGTAATTTGTAGTAACTCAAAAGTTATCGCTTACTTACACTCTCTTGCCTGCTGCTGCTCTGCTGTTGAGACGAGAGCGAGAGAGGGAGAAAGCGTGTTTTTTGGCTCTTCTCCGTGAGATGCTACTAGTGACAAAATGCTATTAACAAAGTACATACTCTTCTCTCTCTCTCTACACTCTACTCGTACTCAACTCGAAGAGGAAAAAAATCTCTTGAAGAAACTAAAGAGAGAAGAAGAAGGAGAATGAGAAAAGAACAAGTTTAAGAATGAAATTCAAACATTCAACAAGAATTTTGTTTACACATTGTCTGCTATTATTGCAGGAATTTCGCACGGGACAAGAGAGAGAAAGAGAGGGATAAGGTAAGTGAAACACTTTTGTAAAAAAAGGACGAACAAAGAGAGCAGGACTATATGTATGTGTGTGCCTTTTTTCTTTTTTATGCGAAAGTAAAAGTAAGCATATCTGTGTACATGCTTATCATTATCCGTATCACCATCATCATTATCATGGTTGTGTAGACACATTGCAAGTGTTGGAACAAGCGGTACAGCAAAAATGGATTTCTCTTCTTTTTCTTCTTTGTTTAAAATAAAAATGTTCTGTAGATTCCGTTAAGATTATTGTTACTTTTTTCGTTTTCAGACAGAAATGATCATTTCTGGAATTTGTGTGTTTACCAAGTTGATTAAGTGTCCTGATTGTAATGTTTCCCGTTCGTTAATTTTTTTTGCGAGTTGACTTGTTGAAAATTGCTCTTTTAGAAAAGAGATCGATAAGTGTGACAATACACTTTTATTCTTAGAAGAATAAATGTTCACGTGCTTGAAACTTGATTGCTTATTTTTAGGTCATTTTATTATTGTTTTTTAAGCATATATGATTTAGTTGTTACTTACTGCTATAAATTCAGGCATGGACTTATAATTTATTTATCAAAAAAATAAATTAAAGTAGACATTTCTCCATTATGAGAAAAGGTCAAATCAAGTGTTAGAACCACTTGATTATTGACAACTAGTTTGTTGCTTTGTCAGACAACCACAACAATAACGAAGATTGCTAAGAAAATCGAAATATTTTTTTTATTCTGCCTGGAAAGAACCTTGATTTTTTACACACGGTTCATTATTCCATTACTTTTGTACTGTCCAATCATCATTTGTCTGCCAACTTTGAAAAGTGCTCAAGCTTATTACTCTCGGCCACATGAACCCTAATAATGATGACATATTATTATCATCGATCGTCTTACTGTATTTTCATCGGGAAACGTCTCAATTTTCTGTTACCGTCCGTTTTTTCTTATGGAAACCTTAACCTTACAAGATATTGATTTGATATTTTCCTGTAGCATTTTTTGTACTAGTTTATGCTGAAAATATTTCCATGCATCGTTTGTTGCCGGTATAACAGGGTACATACGTGCATTGCCAAATAATAATAGTGGAAATGCTAGTTTGTGGTGAGGTAGATTATTCAGAGAAGCAATTCAAAAGGGGAAGGACATACTTTTCTTGGTAAGTAATAACGAAACAAGATTAAAGATTAAATTGATTTAGGTTATTTTTAACAAAAGAAAAGTACGAGGCGCAGTCAGCGACAGAAAAGAGAGTCGAGTGTCTTTAATGGAGTGGAAAAAGCTGATGTAAGCATATATGTTCATCTTCAAAACTTTTTCTTTTTTTCGCTCTCTGAATATCATTTCCAATTGAATTTTCCTGCTGTGCATATGAAAAAGGCAGCTGTACAGTGGCAATACTATAGAAGAACAGAGTAGCCAATATAATCAAGGCAATATAATGATTTCAACCGTGTACTTTTACGGAATTTTTTCCAAATTACACAAGTCATGTCCAGAAAAAATACATAATTTACTTCTTTTTATCAATGTCAACTGGAGCAAATGTAGAGATTCAGCTAAAAAGTATGATGATGATATGCTTGTCGTTTGATTTATTTGCAACCTTTTCTGTATAATCACTTGAATTTGGAAAAAAATCATATTCTCCATTTCTCAAATTGTTCACTACCTTAATGCAATGTACTCAACTCAAATATATTGGTGAACCGATTTTTCAACATGCTTGCTTTGCTCATCCTAAAGCACACAAGCAGTTTAGTCTCTCGTGGTGGAATATATTTATAATATATTTTTTTAATATGTCGCGTTCGTGGTTTCAAGTTGAGTACAAAACATTTTGGTATATCTACTGCCATGATCCTTACAGCTGCTGCTCCTGCTATCACCACTAGTAAAACTTTTCTTTACGATGATATCACAAAGTGCTCATCTCATAATCCAGTGATAGA
>JAANSP010001053.1:0-15410 GCA_036850745.1 Homidia socia
AATTCTCAAAACTACATACATCAAGCGTGCTGTCATTAGTTCATGTAGTTAAACAAGCACAAAAAAGCAACGTATAAAGCCATTAATTTTGGTTACTTCATTCCTTTTCAAATAAAAAAATAACAGCAACAACAACAACAAAAATGTTTTTCTTTGAAATTGCATACAGACCAATTGAAAGCAAAAAAGCGAACATAATTATTTTTGTTGGGGCCGTGCAAAAATCAAACTGCATGCTGCACATCCGTAAGCAAGCAAAGAATATAAGCAACAGCAGCATTGACACATTGCATTGCTCCAAATAAACTATATTTTTTTGCTGAGCAAAAGACATCATCTCAAGCAAAATTTGACACAAAGGATGTCATAATGAAGAGAAGGAGAAAAAGTTGCACATTGTCATTCTCAACATTCATCCCTACTTAAAAAAGTCAATATAAGGCAAAGTGTAATGTGTAATGTATCCCACTCTCTCACATAACTATTTTATAACACATTACTTACTTTGCATAGATTTTTTATTGTTATCAAACTACTAAATTGTAATATTATGCATAGTATAGAGAGTCATTACATGTCATAGACTTTTTTGCCATTCCCACTATTTGTGAAGCTCTTTCACATGAAATATGCATCAGATCGCTTAACAAGAAAAAAAAATGTCTCGAGCATTTATAATGATATTACTAAGTAGTTAGTATTATAAAATATATGATGATAACATTATTATTATTATTTACTCTTGGCTGTAAATAAATAACAAAAGTTCCCTACTAACTGTTGTGCTCACTACTATATCAAATTATCAAGAGAACAAAACGAAGGTAAACAGTACAGTTTTTTATCCTCAACAGTTCTCCCCACCAACAACTTTACTAACTAACTTGAAGCGTTCAGCCTTCATCCTTTGTGAACTATGTATCATAAAACAATGAAAAAAGAGCAGCAGAAGCAGCGGTGGTGACTAAAGCAAAAAAACCTCATTGCATAAATCACGAGGGCAATAACCTTTTTCAATAATAAAAACACTGAGAGTTCATAACAATCTCATCATAGGTAAGCCATCTACGTTCCTTATTATTTTTATTTTTTCTGCTGCTGCTGCACACCTTGGCTTACAGTCAGTAGTAAAGTAAATGGCTAAAATGTATAAAGTGAAAGTAAAGGTGTACATGAGTGAGTGAGCGAAGGATGATGAATTTTGTATCTTTTAAATGCAGCCAGCCATTCCTCTATATCATGCTCTACAGCAAAATAAGGCAATGGTAAAGTGGCAAAGAACAGTAATGCAAAGTGCACTCATTGTCAGAAGAACAGAATATGTATATTTTTTGCTCGCAGCATAGCAGCAGCCTAAAATTTGCTGTGTTTTTTATATTGTAACAGAAAAAAATGTGCCTAGGTATTTATATTAGGGTGTATGGTATTTTATATTTTTTTATACAGCAAAATAAGGCAATGGTAAAGTGGCAAAGAACAGTAATGCAAAGTGCACTCATTGTCAGAAGAACAGAATATGTATTTTTTTGCTCGCAGCATAGCAGCAGCCTAAAATTTGCTGTGTTTTTTATATTGTAGCAGAAAAAATGTGCCTAGGTATTTATATTAGGGTGTATGGTATTTTTTATATTTTTCTCGTCAGCTTCCTGTGTAAATACAGCAAAACACTGTTGTTTTGTTATATACCACCATCTAGTCTGTCTGAAAAAATGCGTGTTTGCACACATAACGCTAAAAAAAGTACTTGACGACGCTTGCTGCAGTATCGAAATTTTGGATGATGACGCATGAAATGTTTTAGTTTTCGCCTTTTTCTTCCTACCTACATAAAATACATATATGTAACTCTCTAGGTTTCCACAAGGAAAAATTAGCAAGAAAAATACAGCTTTCCAATTTCCAAACTGGTATCACATATCATTATTTTGCAAGTCGAACGAAAAGGAAAAAAAGAGAATAATAATTATAATCTTGAAGAAGATGGTGTAGTATTGCTTGAAGAAATGTTCAAAAAGATACAAGGAGATGCATATCTTTTGTCTTTTTAAAAATTCTACTGCTACATAAATTAAAGTGAGAATAATTTCTAAAGTAGTGAATGATGATGTCGATAATATATACAAAAAAATAAGTAGAAGAGAGAAATTGAGAAATGACCGAGTTCACAAAATTACAAAAGTAATGATAATAATAATGAGGGCTAAATATAAGAAGCGATGATAGAGTAGAAAAAATAACACCGGAAACGGAACAACAACAACAATGCAAGAACAACAAAGAACAACAACAACAACAACGGCATCAGCAGCGGCAACAAACGCGCGAGCGAGCGAGCACAGCATACCTTGGAGAATATGATTTGGAAGAAGAAGGTGAATGAGATGGAGAATGAAGGTGCTAGTGACGACGTTGACTTCCGATGAGGTGAAGGTGACGAGGAAGTTGAGGAAGATGGGCTAGCTGCAACTGGAGATCTCGAACTATGGCGTGCACGGGAGTCCGTAGGCCGATTGGTTACCCGTGAACGACGATACCTATAGTAGTACAGTATAATTGTTTTTTTGGTGTGGAAGCGATCTCATATAATTTATAAAGAGTCATCATTATCATAAAGAAAGTATAATAATAATAACAACGAACGAACGAACGAACGGACAAGGAAAAAATATATAGTTCAACATCCATATTGAATATTTGCATATTTGGCATTGCATGTTAAACGAACGAACGAACGAACAGAGAGAGGCGCAGAGACATCAGACACAGGAGGACTATCAAATTATTATATAGAGAGTAAACTGTATATAATAATAAAAGATTATAGTATCTTTGACGAGGTTCCACTGGTATTAGACTTAGCATAATAGGTAAGAGGAACCGATAATAACAATTAATAATAATAACAGTAAGAGAGAACGACATAGGGGATTTCCCGTTTTGAAATGGGAAGTTGACAACATCACGAGAAGAAGAGGAGAGGAACGAAGAACATTTATATAAACTCCTACAACAGAGGGTTTCGAACGCAGTATAGTAGAGTATTTAGTAGTAGTAATAATAAATAGATAATAAAAAATAATAATTAGGTACATAACAATTATTGGCAGTAGTGGGTGAGGTACCCACATTCGTTTCCCGTTTTTTTAAATAAAAAAGACATAGAGACACTATGCGTAAGTAAATAGTACCTAAATTCACCACACATGCCTTAATTCCCACTAGTACCGTCGCGTTTATAAAATACTATCAGACCAGTGCTTTTTTTCTATCATTGCAATATATTCCTTGGAATTTCTTTTTTTGTTTTCGTGTAAAAAATGGATAATAAATAATAATAGTAAAAAGTTTTTAAAAAATTGTGCCAGTAAACCGGCTCCTAATTGTGTTTAAAAATTACCGTTGACGTGAGTAGGAATTATTTTGATGAAAACGAACAGTGCCACTCCCCCCTCTGGAAAAGTGGTTGGTTGAACCGTGGTGAGGTGGAGATCTGGAACGGCCTGAGCTAACACTTGTGGAAACACTGGAACGAGATCCGGAACGCGAGCGTGAGCCAGCAGTACTCCCACGATCTGAACTGCCTGACTCACTTACCGATCTATTTACATATAGAGAAAAGTAGCTCAGTAGAGTATACATGTCAGCAGTAGTGTTTTTGGGCATGTACTAAATAGTTGTGTAATTTCACACAATTTACTAATAATGATTATATCCTAGAGAATATTTTTTTCGAGGAAATTACCTAGACTTGTGTCTTTTACTCGGTACATGACGAGAAGAAACTGTACTTGCAGGGGACTCTGGACGACGGGGAGGTTTTGAAACTTCACTGCTTACGGGAGGGTGAGTACTTTGTGGAGGACCTGCGGTCCTTTCATCTACCTGCGAATGGGCAGGCGGTGCAACGCGACTGCTTTCATTGGAATAATTCCATGACAAACTTGTGTCTTTTACTCGGTACATGACGAGAAGAAACTGTACTTGCAGGGGACTCTGGACGACGGGGAGGTTTTGATACTTCACTGCTTACGGGAGGGTGAGTACTTTGTGGAGGACCTGCGGTCCTTTCATCTACCTGCGAATGGGCAGGCGGTGCAACGCGACTGCTTTCATTGGAATAATTCCATGACATGCGGTAACCCCTATTTTGATTTACCAAACAAATATTATAAAAGTACAGTTTATACAAATTGCTCTCCACGTGTCCTTTTCACACACATAAAAATCTGGAAATATTGGTATAAAAATAGTAGGATAAAAAATCCTGTATATATATGGTAGCCTACCTATCCATATTATTATTGTGAAACGAATGCCTATTGTAATTATTGTGGCGGTTTTCTCGACGACCACGATAACCATGTCCATCTCCTCTACCACGACTAAAGCCTTTCGGTTGATCATAAAAATGACTAGATGATTCTTCCGATTGCCTAAATAATATTTACACACAATAAAAAATGCAACTGGTTTAGTAGCCGTTAAATATGAACATCATTATTAGTTTTCAACGTGGTGATGATAAAGTTTTCCATCACCAAAACTCAAAAATCAGCAGCAGCGGCAGCAACGGAATCATCAAATGGATTGCCGTTGTGCACTGCCATTATAAAAGTGGCGCTGCTTATTCCAGTTGAAAAACCCTCCAAGTCTAAAACTATACAAACTTACCCATGCAGAGGAAAGCGTTGCTGGCGGTACACTGAGGGACCTGGACTGTTATGCATTCCAGGACTTTGGTTGGAGTTGACATTGTTACTCGTACTTCCTTGACCAATAACTAACAGGGATATCAGAGGGGGTTTCAGGGGTAGAATGTGTGTCGATTGGAGGGTGGCATCTTGGAGGAACAGATCCGGGTTCATGGTAGTTAATATCCAATGGCTGTCCGGCCATTGAGTGGACCGCTCTAAACGCTTTTGCAGCGGATCGAATGTCAATAAATGCGACTGTGGCACTCTTTCCACTTCGTACTCCACCATTACCACCGGATACATTGCCTCCTGCAGATGCTGACGTATCCTCTGACAGTAATTTGACGCTTTGAACGCGTCCATGTCTGCAAGAAATGACACAATTACAATGTAGTTTGTCAGCGCGAGAAAACATGCTTTTTTATCTGAGCACAAATTTTTTGACCTTTCAACAAAAACGTGTTGCAAAGTGACACAATTTTTTTTAGCTGGAAAAAAGTATAATTACTTTTTTCAGAATATGAAGTAGGGGGCAAAATGTTATTTTCGCATTTCTACTCACGGTCTCGTAAATACAAAATCATTGTATTTCCTATTCATCTCTTTGGGAAATATACTGTCGTTTTTTGAAGGATATATGATGATGATTGATATGTAGCACGCAAACAAAACACTATTTTCAAGTTTTTTTGCAGAGAGTTTTATTTTAGAGTGTATGTTGCACAAGCAAAAACAGCAGCAACTATATATTGTATCGAAACAATATTAACGGAGAACCAATTTATTTATTGAAACGCTTGCGCAATGAATGTTTCCTTAAACGAACAACATGATGGTGATGACGACGATGATGCATGGAATACAACACTACTACTAGTGCAAAAAAAATCCCACAGGAAAGTGAAAACCACGCACATGACCATAGACCGACCTTCCAATATCCTGACTTCCAAGAACTACACTAATGAGGAGCAAAGTAATTATTGTCAAATTATTTGTTTCTCATTTCCTTTAAAGGGTTACCCACAAAAATAAAAACAAGCTCACTACAGTCACAGTTTATATGAAACTGAAACACAAAATGCACTACTACCTCTATGAATATATTATTACTAAAAATTATTAAATTTTTTATGTATGCGCTGCTTTGTAGTGCACTATAGCCTTTCGCATTACATGCAAAACGTAAAGCTATTTAGAAAAAAAAATTATTGTCAAATTATTTGTTTCTCATTTCCTTTAAAGGGTTACCCACAAAAATAAAAACAAGCTCACTACAGTCACAGTTTATATGAAACTGAAACACAAAATGCACTTACTCTATGAATATATTATTACTAAAAATTATTAAATTTTTTATGTATGCGCTGCTTTGTAGTGCACTGTAGCTTTTCGCATTACATTCAAAACGTAAAGCTATTTAGAAAAAACAACAACCGGTGGTTGCAAACCCAATTGGTCAAAACGGTACAATATGTATCTCGATTCACAATCATTCCTTTCGGCAATAATATTTTATTGAACGCTTAATAGTTTTGACTTTGACTGAAAAATATTTTGTTTCAATTTCTGGATTTACATTACTTCCACCACCACCATAACTATAAATACTAATACTGCACAGTAACGTAGCACATTTCTTTGGAATATTATTACAACTATGATAAAAGGTTAGCTTTCCATTTCCAAGAGGCAATAATATTTTATTGAACGCTTAATAGTTTTGACTTTGACTGGAAAATATTTTGTTTCAATTTCTGGATTTACATTACTTCCACCACCACCACAACTATAAATACTAATACTGCACAGTAACGTAGCACATTTCTTTGGAATATTATTGCAACTATGATAAAAGGTTAGCTTTCCATTTCCAAATCGTTGTCGGGCGGGACTCTGCTGACGGAGAAGTCTAAATGCGTGTTTAGCATTATCCTGATGACTAGTTCGATGATGATGATGATGGCCCGTTATTATTATTTTATAGTACTGTCCCTTTCTCCTCTTCTCCTGCTGCTGCTGCGGTTCCTTCTTCGTTAAATATTATTACAACTATGATAAAAGGTTAGCTTTCCATTTCCAAGTCGTTGTCGGGCGGGACTCTGCTGAAGGAGAAGTCTAAATGCGTGTTTAACATTATCCTGATGACTAGTTCGATGATGGTGATGGCCCGTTATTATTATTTTATAGTACTGTCCCTTTCTCCTCTTCTCCTGCTGCTGCTGCGGTTCCTTCTTCGTTACATATGCGACAGCGCTGCTGCTGCTACTACTTTTACTTCTACCATTATCATCAGTACAAAGTTTGCACATTTTTTGTCAGAATTATTTACTCAGATCGACAAAGAATTTTGCAGAACGCAAACCAATCTACTAGGTAGTAGTAGCAGCAATAATATACGAAAAAAACTCAACAAATACCGCCTGCCTATCAGTCGTCGTCGTCGTCAGCGTTGTCAGCGTCAGCAGCATGGAGAATCAAACGGAGATAAGAGGAGAGAATACAATAACTGTACATTATATATGTACATATGCTCAATTTAAATATGAAGAGAGAGAGAAACATTTTTTGTCAGAATTATTTACTCAGATCGACAAAGAATTTTGCAGAACGCAAACCAATCTACTAGGTAGTAGTAGCAGCAATAATATACGAAAAAAAACTCAACAAATACCGCCTGCCTATCAGTCGTCGTCGTCGTCGTCAGCGTCAGCAGCATGGAGAATCAAACGGAGATAAGAGGAGAGAATACAATAACTGTGCATTATATATGTACATATGCTCAATTTAAATATGAAGAGAGAGAGAGAGAAGTAAATGATGATTCTGTAAATAAAACAAAGCTAAACTGCCACTTGTCTCCAACATCGAACAACGGACTTTAAGGATAAATGATAATAGATAGTGGATAAAATTTAGGTATACAAAGTTAAGTAGAGAAAAAAATGATATAGCAAAACGCACTATTACTACATACCTCTTAATAATTCTCTCTGGCAAAAGTTAATAACTCTCATTCTTATTTTCTCTGGCTGTTGTGTTGCAGTTGAGAGCAGTTATATATTGCAGATGAAAACCTACGTGGTATTTAGCATTTAGTAAAACTGCTGCTAGCTTTTAGCTATATAGAAACTCATCACAACCATTTTCCTTAATGGATTACAGCAACAATAATAATAATATGTCATCGACTCACTTTTCCAATGTTCCAAATAATAATGCTCATTTTTCTGCCTTTTTGTGTGCATTGCATTATCATCATTGTATATGGTAGTATGTGTGTGGATTTCATTTGAAAAATATGGATTATTATAACGACTCATCATCATCGTCATCAACTACATATTCCACCAACAACAGGCATGATCTTTCCACATGTGCAGAGCAAAAGTAACTTTTACACAAAGTCAGTTATCCTGACTGGTTACAGTTTTTACGATTATTATAACGACGACCGACTACAACGGTACGATTAGTGCCTGGCTGCGTATACACACACACAACAAGAAGGAATATTATACGACTGTCAAGAATATCGATGAAAAATTGAAATGCTACGTGGTAATATTATATTGTGTACCATCATCGAAATTATATACAGTTATTACTACATATTCTCATTTTAATTCGCTACTTGCATGATGTTTCTTTGCTCAATAATAAAGGAAACTGCTACAGCTAGAGCAGTAATTCGCCATAAAAATTTATATATTTCAATTTGTAAATCTAAGTGAATACACATTATTATTGGAGAGAAATGTGTTTGCTCACTTCCACAACCAATCTAACCCAGTTTCAGTCAGTCAGCAGTCAGGAAAGAACAAGTCATCATAATAATAACCATCCAATCCAATCCACGTACCAACTACGCACATCATCATAATCATGATGACAACATGCAAGAAGGTATTGTAGTAGCAATATTTTTATGATTTCTTTGCAAACATAACAGACAGCCAAACGAACGAAATGGAAGGATGGATGGATATAATTGACTTTCATTCCTAGAGAATTGTTCCATATAAAATAGTATGCCTCTTCTAGTAGTGAAACCTGTCGAAAAAATACAAAATTTTTGCAGTAAAGCAAGCCAAAATAACTAACGTGTGGTATATGTAACTAACTACATGTTTGAATCCATCCAAAAACAATCCGCATTCACCACCATCATAAAAATCCCTCATCCCTCGACTTCATCATCGTTTCCACTCAACCACGAAATCCATCCGTGATGGAACCAAAGCATATTCTTATAGATAATCACGTTTTTTGCAATGTATTTTTCCATTTTCATATCAGTCAGTCTGTTTCTGGCAATTTTAAAGAGTGTAAAATGTGAATACATATTATTATAAAGAAAGAGCAAAAACATTGGACAAGGTATACATTTCAAAGTGTCGGTAGATTCATCATCACTGTATATTGTACTAAATACATAATTGGTTTTACTCAATATCGTAGCAAGCATTAATTCTGTTCGTTTTTTCAAAAACAAAATAAAACACTGCTGGATCCAAGTAGAGAAAATAATAAAAATTGCAGGCATCCAACAATTTTTATTATCATTATAAACTCTGATTGTAATTCAAATGGTAAATCGCGGCCTATTAGGCTTGTTATTATCATAACCTGAGCTTTATACCGACTCCTGTCATGATGATATCAGTCTCATAATTATCATTACTATTATCATCTTTAGTCCTGATGATATCAGTCTCATAATTATCATTACTATTATCATCTTTGCAACATAACCATTTACCATATCAGCTCAGCTTTTCTGCTGCTAGATAACAAAATATTATCGTCGTGAAGTGAGTGAGTGGTATATAGTTTTTGCTCTTTTCCTCTCATCTTGCATTTAATTTAAATTGTAGCAGCAGCAGCATAAGTATAAGTGCATGGAAAGGTGTGTATTTAAGCCCACTACACAAGTGTAATTATAATGTGCTATTAAAAATGATACGAAAAGAATAGTCTGCCACCACTCCTGCTGCTTCTGATGAGATGTTGTTGGTGGTGGTGGTGCACACGAAAACGTAGACGGCGATGTTTAGCCTCGCATGAAAATTGTACTTTACTTCTGCAATGATGTGATGGTTTTCTGTGTATGAGCAACCACATCTCTCTCTCTCTCTCATATCGCATTTATTTGATGAATGATGATGCTACATCTATCTGTACATCTCTACACAGCAAAATGTTATAATATGATAAAATGTAAATGCACAGGCAAAAGTTGGCAGAGTTGAAGCCGAAACGTGTAATGAAACAACCTTAAGTCATGCGACCCCAAACCGTACGGGTACGGGTACGACATCAAAATAATAATCATGATGATGATCATCATCATAATAATATGTGGATGATGATGCTGATGATAATAATGATGATGATGATACGATACATACATCTTCCTCCTACGACGGAGCAAACTAAACTGACTTGACTGACTTCTTCTTGCTATTACTACTACTTTCTGCATTTGCTATGCTGCCTGCTGCTGAAATTCGTTTTGTTTGCTTGTCGTTCGTGTTGCATGATAGACGTCTGTAAATAGTAGTAGATGTAGTAGTAGTAGTAGGAAAGGAATAGTTTTCATATAAAATATGAATCATCCATGGCACGGCACATTCATGATAAAATGATGTGAATGTGGTGGGTACACACTACCACACCACCAGCAGCAGCAGAGTTTACAAAAGGGTTTCTTCTAAACTGCGGGGCATACGGCATGTTTTTGAAGCCAGACCGTTCGTTCTCTCTGCTAGCCATGCAGATTATTCACTATCATTATTATATATTTTGACTGCTATACATACTTCTTATATAGTAGGCATGTACTTTTCCAATATATTGTAACTTTTACACAAAGTCTTTATGGTTATGTGATGTGCATGCATGGTGGTGGTGGCGGCAGTGGTAGAGTTTTGTGAGTAGCAGTGCGAGTAGTTTTTCAATTACATACTTTGGCACGACGACGTAAAACATGCTTGCGCACTACAAAATCCTCAACAAACACACTTGGCAACACTGCCTCTCTCGCATCAAAAGCAGTGAAGGATCAAAATATAGAGGAGAAGCAGCATAGGATATAATACCTATATAGATAATAAGTATGTAGGCACAGCAAGGATAAACTACGTCGTTCTTTTTAAAATTATATTCCGTCTGTTCAACAGCGCCACTAGAGTAAACGTATAGAGGAATACGTATACATTGTTACATGGGTTCTAGTATAAACTGCGAATTCGTTAAAAGAAAAAAAGCAAACATTAGAAAATGTTGTTGTTGGTGGTGGTGGTGGATGGATGGAAGCTTTATTGATAAGTTGTTGTGTAGGTATGTATTTATGAATGTATGCCGTATACAAAAGCCGCTTTTGTTGTTGTGATGAATAAATTCATTCTCTCTTCTTCTGCCTTGCTTTTTTCTGTCTGCTTCTCTGTGTGTTTCATCAGCAGTTTTTCTTATAAAACATATACCCAGCAACCCAAACAGTATATAAAAGACATGCCTTATAATATATTACTTTTTGTGATCATTGTTCATATTCCCTTGAAATACTGCATGCTACAGAGTGTTACACTATATACGTAATAAAAATAATAATGCAAACCTCCCCAAGGTCTTATAAGCGCCTGTGTGTGTATATACACGTAAGTATGCATGTAGATGAACGGAAAATTCGATGGCACAAAAAAGGTTCAATTACCTACCCTCCATCCATCCACCCGTGGGAGGGGGAATGGATTGGATGAAAATGGTTCTTCGTTCTTTTCTAGCTCTAGAGAGTCGCTCCTCGCTCGCTGCTGCTACCAAAAAGCCTCACAAAATAGAATGGAGAGCACACACACAACAGCAGCAGCAGCATAGGAACCTCATCGTTGGCCGTGTCGTCGTGTGTATATGAAGCGAACGAATGTGTTTATCTTACCATTTCTTTTGTATGAGGAATAATAATAGAGCACACAAAAAGCTTTAGAAACGTAAGTAGTAGTAGTAGCTGTATATAATATATTGTACGCTTTTGTCTGTATATAAAGATCTCCTAATAATATGAGCATTGTACAAAAATATCGAGAGGAGAATATAAACCAGTGGTAGGCATACTCTGTCTACTACTAATATTTTGTTGACTTGCACACGCAACTGTTAAAAGAAGAGAATATGTGATGGTGCTGCTGTGCTATGCACAAAAAAGTTTGCTGAGTTTTCCCCTTTTTTACCGTGTGAGCTTCTTCTTAGAATATGTGATGGTGGTGATGGTGCTGCTGTGCTATGCACAAAAAAGTTTGCTGAGTTTTCCCCTTTTTTACCGTGTGAGCTTCTTCTTTTGAAATATATAGCAAAACAACCTTATACCAATGTGCATGTCGTGTATATTTAATAAATGTAAATTCATGCTGCTTTTTTGTGGAAATATATATGGAAAGAGAGGCATGATCATCAGGAGGACGATGAAAGTGGCGGTGAAGTAAAATGCTTTTTGTCCACGTATATCTAATCTTCTACCTACCTAAAGTAAATAGGAATATATAATGCCATTATACTTTATCTATTTATAAGTATTCAATATATATATTTATAGAATGTAACGTACTCAACTCAAGTATTTTCCTTATACATCCAATTCTACATCTATTTTCCCAACAGTGAGCAAATACCGAAATAATAATATGAGAAGCAGAGTTATCAGCAGAAGCGAAGCGAGAGGCGAACCACTAGCATGCTCTCTGTTCCTTCCACTCGCGTTTTGTTCCGTGTGATGGTGACTAGGCTCTGTAATAATAAAAAAATACAGAGACGAAACCAACTCAACTCATCGTCACATCTCAGCTTACCAGTAGCAGCACTCACTCACACAACAAAAGTGTGTAGTGGAGAGGAAAGGAAAAAAAGACTGCTGCTTCTGCTTCAATTTTCTATCTAGCTAGAAAGCTACTAGTTATATACTACCTCCTTTTTTCTTTCTACAAAAAATACTCAAAAAAGTGTAAAGGAAGACACGGAGAAACGTTGTGCGTTTTTATCTTCTTTTCCCTCTACCTCTCTTTCTATCATATCATCAAATTCATCATCACCACCAACATCAGTAGTTTAGTTTGGTAAAAAGAAAGAAAGAAAAATATTTTGGTAGTAGTAGTAGTAGCATTCCTTTTAAAAATGCCCAAGAAACTCTGCAAAAACATACGTGGCACATTAATATCTTCTTAAATCTATCATAATAACAAACGTAGAAAAAACATTACACGAGTAGTAGTAGTAGTAGTAGCATTTAGAAAGAAGTAGTAATTTTTAACTGACAAATATTGGATTCATTTTTGCTCGTTATGTACATACGTACGTAGTTAAAACAGTCTATTATAAACAGATAACTCATTCAATTTACTTTTTTTAAATGTACACAGCGGTGTATGTGTCATAAAGTAGACAAACATGATAATATTATTATTGCCGCTAGCAAAACTCATACGTACAGATAGCTAATCTTGTAAATTTTTTTCTTCTCTCTATGAGCGTCCTCGCTAATGAAGTGTCATAGGGTTTCTATCGTCATTGAAATAGGCAAATGTAGTAAACCTCCTATAAAAGTACTACCCTGCTGTTGCTGAACTAAGGAATCCAAATTAAATATACATGCTCATATACATCTCTTTATAAATTTCTTTAGTGTCAGTCTGTAGTTGAACACGCTGCTGCTGATGCGACCACCATTGTGCACATAATATTACTATTACTGCGTGTTGTCGACTCACTACATTGGAAAAATGAAACTATAAAAGTACTACCCTGCTGTTGCTGAACTAAGGAATCCAAATTAAATATACATGCTCATATACATCTCTTTATAAATTTCTTTAGTGTCAGCCTGTAGCTGAACACGCTGCTGCTGATGCGACCACCATTGTGCACATATTATAACTACTACTGCGTGTTGTCGACTCACTACATTGGAAAAATGAAGGAGTCCAACTTATCTTGAAAAAAAAACTCGACGCAATTACTGAATCTTATACCACGACGACCATGAATGTATACATACATGTTATAGCAGCAGCAGCATTTTTTTAACAGATAATGATACTACAGAATGAACGATGAGGTTGACTGCAATGATGATGGAGAGGTAAAGACACAGGCAGAAATCTTGCAATAATATTATCTATCTAAATACTAGCTTTGGTAGTAGTAGTGGTGTGGAAGAAAAGAGAGGGAGAAAAATACCTCTCTCCTTACAATTATTATTATTGTATATCCTTGCGTCGTCTTATTCTTAACTGTGCATTACGTATAACGAAAATCCAACTTTTTTGTTGTTGTAAACGTTAAAAGGTATGTATATAGTCATACTTATTATTATTATGGTGAGATATAGAATACAGTTCTTTTTTTCAATTCATTCAACAGAATTTTCATGTATAAAAGAAGTATAGGTACGTATTATCTCCTCTGTTCTGTTTTTCCATTCCTTCTCTTCACTATTATCCTCCATACAATGGGATTCATCATGATGATGATGATGAGCAAGAAACTTTTTTTCTGTTCAACTGAAAGAAGAAAAGTCCCAAAGGCTTTACAATTTTATCTTCTCTCATCCATTTTTTCCTCTCTCTCTCTCTCTGTCGTCGTTCACTTCTTGTTCGCCTTTTGCTGCTGCTGCTACTACTACTGCTGCTGCACAGTTATCATTACAAATCTTTTGTTCGAAAGAAATTGCAGTGTCTTTCTTGCTGCTAGTTTGTAGTTTTGTGTAGAACATGACGAATATATTAAAGCATGCATGGAAAGATAGGCGAAGGAAAAAAAATAAAAAGATTTTTTTTTCGCTAATATATATTTCAATCCTAGAATAGTAGCTGGATTGTCTGAAAAAAGTTGTTATTTGAAGCGATTTTATTTTTTGGCTTGAAGAGCGTGCATGCATGATGATTTGATGGTGATGATGATCTCAAGAAAATTCTCAACCAAAAAAAGTCAGGTAGAAAAGGAGAATGCACACAATGATGAAATGAAATGCTCATGATAATAATAATAATATGTAATAATAGTGTACAATGTGTGTGTATTCCACAAAGAAAAAGATCAGGTTTGACGGAGTGGAGAATGATACTGCAAACTTTAAAGATATTTTTCCATTGTTGCGACTATGCACACACTCTGATATAATCGTGTATTATTATGTTACGTGTACAACAAGCATTAGTTCTGGTAAGTTTGAAAACGTTTTGAAAAGACCTTCGAAAGTTATCTTGATTACGAATCGCATTGATGTGATGATGAACCAAAATCCTGGTCTATAAAACTTGGTTGAAACACGTGAAGAAGAAGAAAAGTATGAAATGGCAACATTGTACGTACATATTCTACTAACAAGTTACATGATATCCATGTTTTTTTCTACTCAATTTCAAGAAACAAAATGACCATTACTTACTCATACTTCATGGACAGTCATGGTCATCCGCATCATCATCATTAGATGAGATTATTATTAGTGTGTTGTTGTTTCAGAGAATTTATTTGCCAAATAATGATTTCTGTTTCAGTGGAAAACAGCGACACCAATCTTTTTTGCAGTAGAGCTTCAACCAAACCAATTTTTTCTGTGTTGTAAGTACATACACTCAAATAGATTGATAGACGCTGCGCAATTAAACTGGTAAATGCTGTTTATTTTTAACTGCATATCGTGTTGACGCTGTAAGAACTGGA